>CABFPE010000621.1:312213-343278 GCA_900660155.1 Hofstenia miamia | reverse complement strand
TATATATATATATATATATATATATATTCTCTAAAACTATATTTAAGTGTTAAAAATTTCACTACAAATATATTTAGTAGCTTTTTATAATATTTTCAAATATGTTTACATTTAAATATGAAGGAAATATACAGATTTATCGTTCTCTTAAAATTATGCAACTGCTAGCAATTAATTTGCAAAGTATTCCTCAAGTGCTTCATAAATATATGACTGATTATAAATTTTATGGAAGTTTCTTACGAAAGACAGCTCATTGAAGAGGTCATTTTATGATACACCACTACTTAGTGTAATAAATAAAATTAATTAGATTGCGTAGGTAATGTCTAAGAGTGTACAAAAAAGAATGGTGTATGAAACATATTACGCATAAATGTTAGTATTAATTAATAAAATAGATATTTCAGTAAGTCTCTGCCTAATGATTAAGAAATTACTCAGAAAATTGTGATTTCTTCATCGAAAAAAAAGAACCACAAGTATTATTCCAAATGCTTTGTATGTAAATGCTGAACGATATCTTAAGAACTTAATATATTTACAGATATAAATATGTTCGCCTATTACAAAGCTAAAAGATTCTTTGAAAACATTTTAACACAATTCTACAATAGAATTATGAGAACAAACTTTATCCAAATATTGCAGAAAAGTCAAATTACAACAAATTTATTGAAATTTCTCTAAGCAATTTTGATCTAATTTTAAAAACTAACAGTACAAATATCAAGATAGAACCAAGATATTTTTCAAATTTCTTCTACAAAATGCATAATGAATGTAAATTTTAGTAAATATTAACTACTTACTATACTTAAGTATTTAAAATTAATATATAAAATGATTAAAAGATAAATTTTATATATATATATCTGGCGATAAATAATTTGGGGATGTATTTATTTGGAGCTAAATAAAATGTACATATTTAGAGCCAATTATAAATGTAATATACAAAAATTTTATAATACAAAATGTTATAATATACAAAAAAAATTTTCACTCAGATTAATCAAAATTTTATATGTATGCATTATGTACAACATCTATAGTCATAAATAGACCTAGGTTTGCTCTAAATATAAGGGATAAATTGAAAAATGGTGCCATTATATATATATATATATATATATATATATATACTACATATGAATGAATTTTCTCTGAAATTTGGTGTAGGTTATTCTGATTACTGATTAAGTTTCCACACAAAGAAAATGGATGAATTTGCAATAAAACGTAACATAGTGTGTGATACTACTAGTAGTTCTAGCACATTATTACATTACAACATCATTATAGCAAATTTGTACAGTCATATGATATTGCCAACATACTATATAAGTAGATTCTCAAAGACAACACACAACACACTATCTTCAACTATCTTTTAATAAAAATTTATACAATTCACAAAATTCAAAATGATTCCAATGAACAATCAATAATAAAATATTTAATGGATGCGTATTTTACATCGATGTCAGAACAAAGTAAACATTTATTCGGCAAAAATACAGTAATATTTGATTAATTTCGTCTAAAGATTTTATTCATGGATTCTTCTCGAAAACGTGGTGAAACTGCTGCATAAATTAAGCGATTACATGCAAAATGATACCAAAATATACAGTTACTGATTGCAAACATATAAAAACTAAGTTCAGAGTTTTTCAAAGAGAGAAGACCAGAGTTCAATAAAGCGCAAGGGAGATACAAGGCAATGAATGAGAAAGCTGCCAAAAGAAGCATTGCCAGCAGCCTTTGCTCGCTCTAAACAACAGAAGTCAAATTTACGAATTGCCCATTCAAAATATCTAAAAAATTATATTGAAGTAATTAAAAAATCAAAGTTTAATAACATGTATTTTAAATTTCACCCTAAGTCCGACGCAGATATATTGAACTTAAAAGTATTAAATGTAATACCGATATTAATAATAACAACACCATTAGCAAGACTACCTTCTTAGTTATAAGGTTGAAGGCTGGGTTGAAAAATTGTATTTCGCTATCTAAAATTATTACTCAAGATTTCTTGATTATTGAATTACGTTTGATTTACTATTCTATTTGTTTAATCACTCTATTTCTAAAAATTTTTTATGTATTCATTATTATTAATATTAATCAATACACAATTTCAATAATTCTAGCCTTATTGCTTCGCCATTAACTTGTTAAGCCTCACTGATGTTTGAGTGCGTTTATCCCAAAATATCAGTATTTTAAGGAATTTTACAATTTTTAAACTCTTGTGTAATTCCATTTTAGGCTGTAAAGCTTATGCCGAACTACATCAGCTTAGCAGACCTGGAAATCTACTTTCTTTGCACCAATATCATGTATCTTTTCTTTTACCATAATTTTTGCATTGCGCTCAATTTCTAAAGGGTCTTTCTCTTGATTTTGTGCCTGGGGTAGCAATAGGGAAAATGCATTGGCATAAGGCTTGATAGGTGAAATTTCTAAGAAATATTTTGCTTTGTAACACATTTATAAAATAGAACTAAATATGTGCTCAAAACAATCTCAAAAAATCTTTTATTTTTGAAAACGACATGTTACCGCTGACGCTTAACATGTAAATAGGTGAAATTCTATTGCACTTATAACATTTCTTGAAAAAATTAGAATTAACTATCTGTAATTCAATATTTGTTATCAATAATCCAAAACAAAGATTATATACCATCTCAAATTATTTCGAATCAAAAATGGGGACTGGAAAAATAGTCGATAATATCGCCAAAAGAATTAGTAAATAGATAGATTAAGTAAATCTCTGACGTGTGATAGGAGTTTTGCAACTTATTAATTGGTCCATAATCACTGCAGCCGTACCACAAATAATATACACTCAAAAATATTTTAATATTAATTTACGCAAAGTACAAAGCTTACATAGTATTACGACACTAATATCATACAACTTCCAAAGTTTTAAATATCATAATGAAAAACGAACAAATTAAATCCACAATTTAAAATCTTAAAATAACTCGATACAGATAGCTGACTGTACTCACTACTATTTCTACGTAAATGAAATCACTTAACCACTGTTGCTCAGATGAATTTATGTCATACATAAACTATAAACCTTTCTTAAACGCATTCAAAGTTAGCATAAAATTCTAGCCTCAAAATATATTTTTGTTGATTTCGCCTTATTATAAATTTTATAAAAACCTTTCATAACTTGCTGCTATTTAGGTCTAAACTTTAGTATGACTGCTTAGAATTTACCATCCATTTAGACCGGCTGAGGTTTATGATGTTCTTAATTCATCCAATACATAACAAACAGACATGCTTATTCATGTGTATTTGAAAATGTTTAAAGTTACTGCTAATATTTATGTTAAAAAATATTCTTTTCTTGAAAAATCTAACAAGGCCAGCTTTTCCGATGTTGAAACGAAACTAAACAAGTTCTTAAATGATTTTTTTTGAAATGGAAAAGTTCATTAGTTTAATATTTAAATACTCGCTTGTTTTTATATATTAAGGTAAAAAATAACCATTAATAACATTCTAATTATATATTATTAATTCTTGAAAAAAAAGCTTGGAATTTATTCATATATTATTAATTCTTGAAAAAAAAGCTTGGAATTTATTCATATATTATTAATTCTTGAAAAAAAAGCTTGGAATTTAAAATGAATTTATCTAGTTGTAATGAAGTCTGACAAAGTACCAGTATCTTAATCTGATTAACGGCTCCTGCTGGACCGGATTCACCGGAGGGGATCAAGCATATATATATATATATATATCCTCTATATTTCCTGTACACAGCACAAAGTGCAAAGTGCTCTGTAAAAAGGAAAATTGGGTTTATTCAAAAGGAATTGCTTACTATAAGAACTGGGAGAGCGCTCCAGAGTTAATATATTTTAAAGCTGCAGGTAGGAATGTTTTTGAGTATTTATTATTCCCTAATCATACATTTTTTCAAATAAAACCTTAGTTCTTGTTTGACTTTTCAAATACTATATTCTTTCATGCATGGAATGAAGTTTGTCCGCGTACATTTCCATTGCATAATTCTTAAATATTTTATTGAAAGAATCATTCAAGAATGAAATAAGCTCATACTTATTTAATTGAGCTATTCTTGAATATAGCTTAATTGGTTTCCTTAATGTCTTACGATGGTTTTCCGTAATTCCAGGTACCCAAAACACCGATGCATATAGAAAAATTGGCTGAATATATGTCTTAAAAATGAGCTATTTTTAGCTGGTAATAGAAATTCTATTAAAAATTTTGTGCTAAGAATATATTTATAAGCTTTCCTAGTGGCAGCATATATATATATATATGTATATATATATATATAAATATATAAATATTTGAACATATACCGATATACAGCAATGTTAAGTAATATTTTATGAGAATCTTGCTAAGTGCATAACCAATACTAATCTAATAAGTGTGACATAATAGTATAGAAGTAACATAAACAGGAAATTCCTTTTTCCCATTGAAATAGTCCGAAGATTAGAATACCAGGCCACCGAAAGAATATGGCAGCGTAAAATACGTAGGCTTACATTAATTTTTATATAAATGATAGTATGGTTTTATTAAATCGACTTGAAATAATGTCAATAATTGTATTGATTCGATGACGTGTTATCTATAGTTTTTCCTGTTACATCATATAGATGGTTGTTAAGCGTTGTATCTATACAATTTCAAAATTAGTCATTGTACTATTATTTTATTGAACTCGTTTCTCTCTAATACCTTGCGAAAATGAAGTTTTAACTTTGGCAATGAGAAACACTGACAGCAATGTCGTCGTTTCTTCTGCACAGAGTAAGATCTATTCGATATGCTAGATGATCGTCTACCACAACCCTTAGAGAATAACGCACATTGCTCATCATGATTTACTTGGATTGATGGGCATCTTTCTAAATGAAAAGCTTACTTAAAATAGTCTCATTTTACACAAAAAGATAAAATGCAATACTAAATTATAGCACTTTGAATATAATCAATTAAGTTCAGTTCTATTGCTGTACTATGTGCATACACATCACCTAAATGAAGTTTCTCTTTATATTATGGTTGCTTAAATTTTGGTTATCTGATCATTATTGTTTGTAATCTAGCTTTACAATATACTGAACATCATATAGGTGTTATATTAAGCACCAGGGAATTGGCTTTTATCTGATTCAAATTAGAAATCTATTAAATCATTATATATTTAACATTGAGTAATTTAAGCTTTGAAACTTGCTTTGTGGAATTTTACATTATAAATTTTTGAAAGTGCAATTCAATATTAGAACCGCACAAATCGTACTTAATGCTGGAAATGCAAAGGGTTTGTACCATCTCATGAGCCTAGCCCTATCAGCAGCGGATCTTTGCAGCACTAGAGTTTACATATGGTTGAATACTAAGAGAACAAAAAAGGTGCTCTAACGGTTGAGGTTGACCCTAGTACCAAACATTCTTAAAATATATGTTCCCATATAGATGTATTCATTATATACTCAATTAATATGTGATATATGAGCCAACACTTACAGAAAAACTTATCGATCGTAGAGGATGAACTTAATAAAATGAGGATCAAATCTACTTTCAAATTTGAAAGTACTTCCCTCCGACGAATTAACTAGTTTTAGAATTTGCAAAATTTGGATTTTTTACAACTGTATTGGCTTTCTGAGAAATTTGTTTATGTCCCGTAATGCTATTTTGAGTGTTCAACTTAAGGAGAATGATGTAAACGGCCGTTTTTGCCATTCTTGAAATGCAACCACATGAAATAAACTTAGAAAAATCTGCAAGGTTAAATCAGAGTCTTGTAATCTAGAAATAAAATGTGTCTGGGACATTTGAAAAAGTCGGCTGACGCCTAGTTCTAAAACTTCTGCATATAGAAATCACATCCACATGGGAAAGTCAACATATATTTCCTAGGGAGCTTTACACTTTTGAAGCCTATTTGCATGAAACTAATTCAAATTTCATTACTATTTTCTTCACAAGTTTGACTTAATCAATCAATAATTACTTTTAGTGAATAGAGAAATGAACTTACAATTTTTTTGAACATAGTGCATTTTTTAAATATATTCAAATACAACTAAAAATTTCTGTATTTGTTTTTCATTTAGTACTTATCTGAAACTTGACCTAGAAACGATTATGAACTCTTTCAGTTTTATCTGTAGTACTCAACTATCCTTGTAAACTAATCTATTAATTTTAGAAGAAAAAGCGCCCCAGCGGAAGTAATTTATTTAATTTCTTTAAAAAACATTTAATTTAATTGCTAAACAAGTCGAGCGAGTTCAAAAGTTCAACAGTTTCTCTTTGTTTCTCTGAATACAAGAAAACTTTAAACAGTATTCCATTGATATATTTCAAAGTTTTATTTTGTAAATAGGAATACTATCCAATGCATTTAATGCATTTTAAGCAATAGTGCTACATAACTATATAATCCAGATTTTTATTTGTAAGTACATTTTATGTAGCAGGGAAACAATTAAATAAGCAAAAATCATTTTATGGCTATTTAAGATTAAATTGTTTTTGATATGTGATATCATAAAATAATTCTTGCGCAACACCTCATTCTAAAACGTAGGATTATTATAATAAAGAATTGTATGAATCTTAGAAAACGATTGTTTAATTATATTCTAAATGAAGGATTAAATACTGTACATGTGAATTACATCATTATAAAAGAATGTTTTTTTCTCTTTGATTGAATCAGATTTCCGCATATAAATTTGCATAACCATTTCCCAAGTGGAAAAACTAAGAAGTTTATGAGTGTAGCAATCTTTAACATTTGGTTAATTTGATCTTTAAAAGGATTTGTAATTCAAAGTATATCTAAAGTGTAAACTTTGGATAAGCATACCAGTCAAAATATACAGATTACTATCAATTTTATTTAACCGAGTCGTTAACCCTAAACAACCTGGTGACCTTTTAAATGCACAAACCGTTTTCCCCAAGGTCATTAGTAAATTTGGAAAGCGCAAACCAGTGACACATTAATTGCAGAACTTGATTCAATGTAATGCTGAAAATTTGTACTGAAGTGAATTTCTGCCACTGAATTACTTGAAAAGATTGATTACTTTTCTTTGAATATTCCGATTTTTTTTGAAAAGCTTTAAATTCTCCCCATACCTAATGCTTAAGTAATTATAAGGATGAAAAACTATGAAAATAACAGCGAAATTTAGCTGGTTTTTTTATTGGTACCGTGGGCAATATCAAAGAATTTAGAATTTTCAATATCTTTATTAATTTAAGGTTAAATCAAATGGTATTTTTAACATAATGAGTTTGAAAATGATAATGCGTCCTGCAGTTTGCATTAATTATATTAGTAGTAATAACTACCTGGACTTAATGCGCTTTCATATTTAATATTTGAAGCTGATTTTGTAGAACCTTGACGATTGAAAGAGGTTTCTTGGATGACGCATGCACATGTGCAACTTGTGCTGATATCACCAATGTCCGTGACGTTACTCTGCATTTCAGAAAACGATTGTGCTGGCATATTATTTGAGTTTAACTTTCTCTTTGAAACCTAAACCTTAATTTAGAAATGACACACATTTTATGCGATACCTTCTGTATTACAGCACGGACAATGAAGAAAAATGTTACAATGATTATCAAAATGGAAGTAAGAATAACTCCACTGTGAAGCTTATTGAAAAGTTCAGTGTAATTTTTCCAGAAATCTACCATCCCAAAACACAGAAATGATGAGGGAACGGATATTGAAAAACTTATGGCAAGAATAAGAATGCAGACGAGAATAGCAGCATCTGGTTTCAAAGCGGTCTAAATAGTTGTCAATTGTGTAAATCTTGAACGTATATTATAAATTGACTTCTCAAGTGCATTTAACTTGAAAAGTTCGACCACGCAGTAGTTGAGTGAATCTATAGAAGCATACCTCTGAATCTGAATGAATTTTGAGAGGTGAAAAAAATTCTTGGATGGCTTAACAAAAATATTCGATGTTCAATTATTTAAATTTCTTATACATTAAGCTCGATTTCTGGTAACAGAAACGTGTAGAAAAGTTACAAGAATAGCTTTTCTTTAAGTCTGAATTTGTTGCTAGCTATAAATTTAATACATTAACGTCTTAGACTTTAGTAAACGTTTTTGTTAAAAAAACACAGGATATCCATTTTTAGAATATGAATTTCAACCGAAACTATGTAAACTATTTTATCAAGAGATATAAATAATCAAGCTATTATAACCAAGTATATATTCTCATTATTAGGATTATTACGGTACTATATTTACATAATTTACATAAATAACGAATTTTGTTTACTTATGTAAACCATGTGTTAAGAAATGACAAGTAAATCCTCTTGATTTATTATATTCATTACATTATTTTGCTCTACTTTACTTTACCTTACTACTGGTACTACTACTGGTTATTTTACTGCTACAGCTGCTTTGAAAATATTTACATTACAGAAGCGATGAAAGAAAATGATTCCACATATTTCCGCTCATTAGTCAATGAACTGAAGTTAAATACTTTACAACAGAAAAATTTATAAAAGTTTTATGGCTTTTAAAGATGTTGAACAGCGATACATGTTGCATCCAAACAAAGTCGAATGAAAATAATAATTGAATAAATATGAATAAAATGATTTAAAAAACCCACAAAATCTTACCCTATAAAAGTATGGCTTGCAAACTGCCAAATATCTGTCAATTGTAACTGCTAGCAAGACTCCAACGGAGGCAAGAGTTACACATCGACTGGTTACATGATCAAACAGACAAAAAATTCTTGGAGTACTAAAACCATGAAGATGTAGTAATTCGACTAACCTAAACATTACTCATCATATACAGTAGTAAGACAAAGCACATCATAAATTATAAGCATGAGACATTCATGTAAATATTCTGATTTGACATGTATAACTATATGGTTTGTGCATTCAGCAGAGTTTTTTGTACAGCAACCAACACAAGGCTGTTGTGTTACACAACATACTGAATAAAATACAACATAGTAATACAATTAGGGTATTCTTAAATCTTTTGAACATTAATATCAAACATTTATATGTTCAAAATGGAATTTAATATACAGGGTGATTTTTAATTAAGGGAAATTGATTTCAAGATTTGTGATTTTGAATGGTCAGGTCGATTCTCACGACCTTTTGCCTTTAGATTTTTTTCGTTGGGAATACCTAAACGGAAGAGTTTACTGTCAAAAGCCGACTAACTCAAGGCAGGTATCCAAACAGAAATTTAGTGAATTCAACAACATTTTACCAGTGCAGTAATGAGCAGTTCTCAAGTTCGGATAAATACTTGTTTACTTTCAGGAGGGCAGCAAATGAAAAATGTTGTATTTAAAAAGAACTAAATAATACTAGCACTTTCAACATTTTTAATGCTTTGTTCATTAAAACTCATCCAATAACTAGAGAGCTATTAAAAAAATTCTGAGTCGCATTAAAAATCACCCTGTATAATAGAATGTGCTTGACTTGTATTCGTACGATATCCACTAAAGCACCTGTTTTTTAAAAATGTCACGTTATCAATATTTAGAAAGAAATAGTGTCTGAACGTATTTTCATAAAATTTAAAACTTCATAATTTCATAATGCAGCTGAATACGAAAAGAAATTACTAATGCTCATATAGTTTCCATGAAGTTAGGATTATTTATTAACTTGTGTAATTCGCTGAGATATGAAACAATTTATCGCCCCGGTCTCATTTAGAAAAGAAATAATCGAAAATATATAAGAAAAAATTATCAAGTAAATTAAAATGAAAATAAATAGCAAGGATTCGAATAAAAATCATCATCATCCACCTTACCAACACCAACAAAATTCACATTATTATTACAACTAAAAAGAAGTACCAATATTACTGCAGAAGACTTACAGTAATACAGTTGAAAAGACCTGACTTGAAGCCCAGCCTTTGCAAACCCACAGGAGCTAGGTCCAGAGGATTGACAAAGAATGAGACCTAGGCCGTGAGAGTTCAATATTAAATCTACATATTATATATAAGCTAAAGATTATCTGAAAATAGAAGCCTGCACATTTAGTATAATTTTTATAATGCCAGACCAGGTCAAACTCACTTCTTCATCTAAGCCCATTTCAACCTAAATCTCTGCTAAATCTGCATTTATGAAAAGATATTAACCCTTAACATCACAGTGTAACCACATGGTTACATTTTTCTTCATCACATTTTCAAACATTTTTTAACATTTGAAATTCAGAAATACACGGATATTGATACATCTATACAAACCTATGCTCTGTTCTGATAAATAAATTTCAAATTTTCCCTATGGCTAGTGTTTAGAAGATAGGATGGTCTAAATTTCATGAGAGAAGAATTTTGATTTCTGTAGATAGACCACCAATGTGCATTCCAGCGCGCTATGCGCAATTTCAGATGTCACTTTACGAAAAGAGCACCTCAATGGTATGCGACAAGGGACAGCTTTATGGAGGCAATGAGAGAGGAGAGAAGCTTCTATCTTATGTTGTTTTTAAATTATAGATATCTTTAGTATTTCGTGAATTATACCATTTATAAAAATTAACTTGGTTGATATATTTTAGAATAATAGAAAAGTTAAAACAGAAAAGTTAAAAAATATTTGCTACTTTTTTAATTTCCTAACATTTTCTGGTCAAATTTAAACCTATCTAAAACTTTTAAATTTATTAAAAAAATTGTAGAAAAATTTAGAAAATATATTTTACTACTTTAAACTTGCTAGTTTTCAAACATATTGTAATATCACATTCATATCAATAACCTAAATAATGGTATAATACTTTCTTTATTACATTGCATAAATAAAATTAACATGGTTGTTAGTAAGTTTAAAATCTAAAACATAATATATTGATACGATTTATTTTGGACAAAGGCAAAATTTTTAATTTTGAAATGTTGGACTATTATTTCCAACACAAAATGTTGGGTTGCGTTGCGTTGTGTTGTGTACCCAAGCTAAAGATTATCTGAAAATAGAAGCCTGCACATTTAGTATAATTTTTATAATGCCAGACCAGGTCAAACTCACTTCTTCATCTAAGCCCATTTCAACCTAAATCTCTGCTAAATCTGCATTTATGAAAAGATATTAACCCTTAACATCACAGTGTAACCACATGGTTACATTCTTCTTCATCACATTTTCAAACATTTTTTAACATTTGAAATTCAGAGATACACGGATATTGATACATCTATACAAAACTATGCTCTGTTCTTATAAATAACTTTCAAATTCTCTCTATGGCTAGTGTGGACTATGATTTCCAGCTCAAAATGTTGAGTTGCGTTGCGTTGTGTTGTGTACCCAACACACAACGGCAAACCTGACATTCAGTCCAAGTGCATTGAAAAAACTTCAAAGAAAAAGGAAGAAGCTATGGAATATTTACTGCCGTATATTGATATAAGCTTCCAGTAACAGCCCATCAAATGTTGAATTTCATAATAACTTCAATTCATGGCTGGAAGCAAGTCACAAGAGAGTGCTCAACACATTTGCTGAATTTGAAAATCCTCTAAACCCGTATCAACGTATTTATTTATCTTATAGACCAGTGATGTGCATGTGGAGCTTTTTCAATACCCCACCCACCTGACGAAAATTACTTTATAACCCGTACTCACGTGTACGCGAAACCTTTTATCTTTGTTGCTATTAAGAAATTTAAACATTTTAACAACATTTCGAACACAGTTCACAAATATTGTGTGTTAATTTTTCCAAAATATTATTTATATGTTATATTTTTTAACAAAATTTTATTGAAAATACACATAATGTAGAATGAAAAGCGTACTCACAGGTTTGGACAAATAATACAGGGTACCCCACACATCACAATTGTAGAAACAGGTAAATTTAAGCCAATTAAACTTTTATTCATAACCAAAATATTTGCTGACAAAATACATTGTTTTATGCCAATAATGTTCTAAATAATGTGCATTATTAAACTTCCCCGTCATTTTCAAAAATCTGTGATGATTTCCACAAAAACTTTTTAAGAGCCCTAACTTACAAACTAATAAGAGGATAAGAAATCTGAAAAATAACACAGAATAGCTGCTTAATATTTTGCCCGATAACTCATCAACCTAGCTTGTTGAAATTTTTATAGGCCAAGAAACATCTAACTTTAGATGTTGCTTCCATGGGCTTGTATCTCCTTACCCTCTGAACATTAGAATGGGCAAGATATGAAAGTTTCTAAAAAAAATCGGCATTTTCATAAAAAATTGTTAATTCTTTCAAGAACACAGGAAAATATTTTTACACAAAAACCACAATTGGCATGTGCCAATATCCCATTACTTCGAAATTTTCTATAGACTTTGAGATGATTCTCGAAAATGTATTGCTATTATTATTATATTATAATTCAGATATTCTTGATCCAATCAATCAAACCCATGCCATCTTCTAATTTTGCTCAATTGACCTGAATCAACAAGAGTAATCAAAGATTGTAAAATCTTACTCTATCTATGTTCAGTAATGATCAACGACCCATAAGGCCTTAGTTAATTGTAAATTGTAAAAAAAAGTCTTCTCAACGTAATTTCCAATTATGCATAGATCTTGAATGAAAAAAAAAGCAAGTCATATGTAAGTCACCGAAATTTGAATATAATTTCATTTGGTTTATCGATAATATATTACCTAAAGATAAATTATATTGCATTCTGAATTTTAAAAAAGGTTTTAATGACTAACTATTTACAAAAAACAAAGGTTGACAGATAAGCTCAAAATAGTTCAACTTTGAATTTTTATGGATATTGATACTAAGCAACTTGGCAACTCATTGGCAATAATGAGTCAAAATTTAAAAAAATGTGATTCCAATTTTTAACAGGTCTTCATTATCGAAATTATTTATAATAACCCTAAGAAAATAATCTACTTCCTTTGGTATATGTAAAATAAGGAATAGAGTAGACAAAGTGAAAAGCTTTTATAATTTATTATTTTATCTTATAAAATGACAGGACAAAGGTAGTTTTATGTCATTTCTCTAATTGGATTCTTTGAAGAAAGTATGAATCGTAGTATTTGTGCCATTTCAAAGAATGCCCTTTCAAAGTTTTCCAGATTGCTTCGCTATGTGGTGTTAGAAGTCTTATTATTACTAGTAAGTTAAAAATAAGCATAAACATCAACAACATGAATGTGACCTTTATCAACCCAGAAAAGTTTCAGATTTCTTTAGTATTTTTTAAATTCTTTTGTAAATGTGAAACCAGAACAACTACCTATTACCATGCAAGCAATGTAAACAAAATGTTGATACTGGAAAAATTAAAACAAAATAGTAAATATTTTGAAATATTGTTGACAATAAAGTTCAATAACAACTAGAGGGGCCTTGAGTATCCAAATTCTGTGAGTGTAACTTTGGATTTCACATGTTTATTGTTTCAAAGAAATGGTATTTTAAAACTATATTTCTTGGATAAAAATATTTATTTTTGCATATATTTTGTTAAAGCAAAGCACAATATATACAAGATTTTGATGCTTGCAATAATATCATTGTCCAAATGAATTAGCACACAGCATTATAAGCTTATGGTCTAAATATAGGGAAGGGGTGGGAAGAGGCAGAAGCCTCACCCTAAACACAAAGCAAAAATTCTTACTTTTATATCACAACAGGTAATCAGAAAAACTGTTTAACAAAAACCTGTACAATATTAGACAAGGACTTGCTTTAGACCTGTAAATATGAGTTTTGCACTGGTTTTTAGTTGAATTATATACAATCTCGAATTTGAGCTGCGTTGCTGTAAAAAAATTCCACTCTCAAATCTAGTTCTCTTTCATTTAATCATGCACAATTTCACAAGTATATAGCAATATTTTAATTTAATTCTCTTAGATCTACAAGTCCTAAGTTCCCAATACATTTAACCTCGCTGTGATAGTTTGCAAATCAGTGTGAAACTTATAGCTAACAGCCACTCTTTTCAATAATTTACTGAGCAATTTTAATAATAGTGTCACAATTAAGAAATAAATTCAAAACAATTAACAATCCATTTAAATTTTGACTTTAAATTGACATTATAAAACTATTAAAAGTTTTGAATATTGTATTCACACTGACAGTTTTTCCATTTTATTTTTTTAGGAAAGGAAATTAATATATATAACCCACAATTCCCGAAAATGTTTAAAATCAATACGCATTGTCTACTTGCTATTAATCAGTAGTAATATACAAATACAAAATGAAAAAAAGGTATTAAAAATTCCATCAGTGTGCATACTTAAATTAATTTATTGTCATTAGAAAATAAATCTTTACACTAACATGCTTCTCAAAATACTTCTTCATTTTTCTAGAACTTTTAAGTTTCTTTCAATTAAGTATTTTTAATGAAGTATACCTGTTATAAAATGGTGGGATTCTTAAAATATTTCTAGGACTCAAGTTAATAATTTTACAAAAATTTTCATTTGAGACTCCTGCACCCTAATGTTTCGTCATATTAACTTATAGTTAATAAGGGAAACTTTCTAATTTTTTTAAAAAATAGTTTCCCAAATCCATAAAAAACCATTGTCCTTGAGTTTTTCTGAGAAATTGGACATATTTGGTAGTGAATATATACTCGATGCATTTAACAACTTAATTTTTCAATAACTGCTTGTAGTAAAATTCTTTTAATAAATAATATTTTTACTCACTGAAAACATATTCTTTGAAATGTACTTTAAGTTCTTTAAGTTACTAGTATAAAAGATATGACGACTACTTTACAAAGCTCTCAAATATCATTCACATTTCTCAAGGCAATATTAATAGGAGATAGCGGTAAATTATTGATGCTTAATATTAAATAAATCTATTTGAAATATTTTCACATTATGCAATTTCAAAAATATATAGATAATTAACACAGTGATATTTGATAGAAGAACTTAGCATGCATTGAACACAATGATTTTAATAGCAAAGTACTGAAATAGCTGTATGCAAATTTACATAATTATCCTAAATCACACTATTTACACTAAATGGACACAATCGCAAGTATATGTGCAACAACTAACATGACTAGTACAATATAAGATTTTCACAATGGCTAAATTTTGCATAAAACATTTTGCCATTACAACTATTCGAAAAGCCTTATTATGCTAATTTTTGCATAGTTCCATTGCTTAGCGATTTTTTTAAATAAAAAGTACATTAGCAAACCTTTCAATTGTTTGCTTAGAAATCATTATTAACCCCTTAGGGCCCATAAGGAAACTAAAGTTGTTTTAGTGCAAAAACGTATGATATTGCATTACGCAGATGGTAAGCAACAACCTCTGACAACATTAAATTTTGAAATGTATCTATGACCTTACACTGGGGTGGTACATTTATGTACATAAAACCATTGAGATATAATTAATATACTGTGAAATATAACAGTTTAGAAAAACGGATTTGTTTATATGGGACATATATGTACCACCAAGCCTCGAAGGGTCAACTAAAAATATAGGGGTATAATTTTTCACTCTTTGAAAATCCTTATCAAATGCAATATTTGCTAAAAAGTTTATTACTATTTGAGTCTGTGTTTGTAGTTTTAAACATTCCTTCGCATTAAAGAGAGACAAGAAAAATTTACCAATGAAAATTAATAATTTTCCTAGAGACGAATTCTAATAAATATATTTTTAATCCAACGCCATTTGTAAGTGTTAGCCTCTACAGACAGAAATAAAGTAGACCAAACAAGCTGAAAATGTAGCTCTTTAAGTTTAGCCAAATTGATTAGTTTTTAGCATGGCTGTTGTTTTTTAGCCTTCAATATGCATCCCTTTTTAACGTTTTAAGATATATGCGATTGCAAAATAAATTTTTAAATTCATTGCGAAAATAGACATGAATTGTTTGGATACGAAAAGTTCTTAGGTGATTTGCACTTGTACAAATACCTCTTAATAAATTCCAGGAAATTTGTTGATTTTTTATTTTAGTTATAACAAAGTTTATGAATAAATTTATTCTTAATAAAGTTCTAATCCACACACAACTCTAAATCTTATGTTATTTGAGTTTATTAGTTTTAAGGAATTGTACAATCAGAAATTCGAAATCGAAATGCATTCATGCAAAATGAAAAAGCGAAATTTAATTAAAGTTAGAATTTATTTCATCAATTAGTGTCACCGAGGCCACTAACATTAACAAAATCTGTTTTGAATGTCGCCATCGTAAGTAATTAAATGCAAAAAATTGGATTCACAACAATCACTAGGTTATTCCAAATGAAGAAGTGAATTTTTAGCTAAAACACAAAAAGATCTGACCTGATTGAACTACTTGTGTTGATTCTGATCAAATAATGATCAACTCAACTTATGATGTTATAACTTGCTATACCAGTTTCCATTTCTCAAGAACGATTCTGATTTTTCATACGAGGAATATATTTAAATGACGATAAAACCATGCGTATTTAAACAAGAAATATCAAAGTACAAAACTTTGGTTTAAAAATCAATATGAATTTCTTTCGACTACAATTTTTTATCTTTTCAAAGCTGTCTAAGCATATAAAATTGAGGACATACTATGTAAATATTACGATAAAAAACAAAAATTTAGTGGTTTTCATATGAGAGAAATCACTTTTTCCAAACAATTTTCTGTTCTCTCTTGAATGTAAGGCGTATTAAAAAACAACTAAATCTCATAGCCAAATATTTACATATCATTACACTTTTGTAATACCATTAGATTTTGTATAACTTGCAAATAAATAATAGTTTTGTTGTAATTTTAGAAAAAATTTTACTCTTCCTCTCCTTTCAAAAATTTCTTAGAACGCGTTTGTATATACATGTATATAGTAGTTAATTGTTATCTGAAAAAATGTAGCATAAATGTTTTCCGGGATATTTCTTACAAAATATATTTTAATTTCACCGACTTTGAAAGCAAAGGAAAAATTAAAGTATTTATATGCATTCAATGTTTTCAAGCATCCTTCATGCGTGTGAGGGTTGGACCCATTTCCAACATTTACCATATTACATATAAGCAGTTATCGTGTCTTAGAAATTGGAGCTATTTCTAAAATTTCAAGGGAAAAAACTTTTTTGAAGAACCTTTTTTGAAGTAAGTGATTTTATATTAACATTGGCGATTTGGTCAACTTTTTTGAGCTCAATGTTTCACTAATAAAATACTGGAATAAAGAAATGCATAGCATATTGTAGTCAATAACTCCTTACACAAAAATTAAGAACTCGTTTATTTTTTACCAAACTTCAATGACAGGTACTAATGCAATTTCACTTTTAATTATAATAATATAATTTCGTAAAATTTGAAAAACTAAAGTATTCAAATTTACATATAATAAAAAGCATTTCATCAATTACTTTAAATTTAGAATATTCAATTAAAGCTAGGTTCAAGTTATTTACACCTAACCATTGTAATGATTTGAAAATTAATTTTATAAAAAGACATAACTTAGAGTCACATATTAATATTCTGGCATTCACTAAGCAATTGCATGAAGAAATCATTTATTTATTGTAATCTTCAGAAACGTACTTTGATGGCATGCAACCGACGAAAGCAACAAACCTCAACTATTAATTAGGTTTATGTTAATTTAAGTTGACTAATTAATAGAAAGTCTCTCGTAATTTTAGCTACTTTGGTCTTCCTTTTGACTTTTCCTCAAAGTCGAATTTGAAAAGAAAGTAATTATCTATGAAAATTTCGTTACGCTAGAACTTTTACAAAGGTCCAAATTAACATGCCTTTTCAGATTTAGAAACGTTGTCTATAGTACTACGTCTTTTATAGTATTACGCTTTATGCTGAAAGTTTGTCACGTCTAGTGCTGCACTAAGCAAACTAAGCAAGGTTTGACGATAAAGCTCTGTATCATCTAAGGAATTGTCATTCAGTTTTTAGTCAATTCTTTGTTTTCTTTTGTGTTTGAAGTTTTTTAATGTAAGGAGGGTTTTAATTGAAAATCTGCAGAATGAACCAAAATATTGATATATGTAAGTAAGATATATCTATAGACTCTTTTTCAAATGTCAAATTCCTTCTACAGTAGTAACAATCACATGGAAAAAATAATTTCAGGATCCTCAGAATTTTAAAACACCATTTGGTCTTCGATTACAATGTTTTTATTATGAATTGATTATTTTTCCAGGTACATAGCAATATCATATATATATTCATGTTTTTATCAATCCGTGAAGTTAATTGGCCCAGAAAACAAAGGAGATTCTCTATATGATTTAATCATGAAATTAGAGGAGTGCAACCCAAACCAATGATATTTTATCTGAAAACGCACTTGTTAGTTAATCTTGAAGCTGATAAATTACATTCTCAACATTTTTATTTGCTCAAGAAAAGAGTAAATGTGCTTCTATGGTGTTAATATAATTAAATTCGAAAAACCTAATTCATTCACACGAGCAGATCTAAAACTCTCATAACATGAGCAAATAGTGTTCAAAATAAGCTTTGAATTCTTCATTTCTCATCAGGATGTTATAGCTACCCCGGTCATGCATAATTTACCAAAAACATATATTACTTGATTTAGCTAAACATTGTAATTTTCTATTGCAATTTTCAATTCACTCTTTTCAAATAATTTTGTTTCAATAATCAGATACATAGATTGCCACATAACGGACTATAATGTTTAGCAAAATAATAAGAGAAACTTCCAATTTGAAAGTGTAAGGTAATATTTATGAAACTCTTCAAAACTACATTGCTAACTGTAGTAGATTCTTCAAAGAGCAGTAGTACTCTACAATTATTCACCTAACATAAATTTTTTTATATTGCATAATAATTTTTTCAAATGAGAAATCAACAATTTAATAAATTTAAATATTTTTTTGTTATCCTGAATCTGTTAGTGATGCAATGTCATTTCAATGATATTTTTTATTCAAAGAAGTGCAAAAATATAGTTCGATTAAATTCATATTTCAATATAGACACTTTAGAAGGAAAAAGCGGAATAGCCAAAAATTGTGAATGATATAAATAATAATTATCTAGTCAATTTAAGATATCTACTGCATATCATCATGTAGAATAATAGTTTACTAACAAGAATGTGCAGAGAAGCAAGAGATAATGAGCCAAATCTTTGTAGCAAAGTTGAAGCGTAAACTTAAATTTCCTTGGTATAATTAAAAATACAAACTGTTGTGTTGACATATTAGAACAATTTCTTAAAGTCTTTTAAGACATTTAAAAAATTGTGAATACCAATGTAATTGTGTAATTGTTCTAAAGAGTACTGCTGCGCTTTGAGTGGTTAAAAAATTACAATTAATTCAGTAGTAACAATCACATGGAAAAAATAATTTCAGGATCCACAGAATTTTAAAAAACCATTTGGTCTTCGATTACAAGGTCTTTATGATGAATTGATTATCTTTCCAAATACATAGCAACATCAGCACATCATATATTCATGTTTTTATCAATCAGTGAAGTTAATAGGCCCAGAAAACATCTAAGACAAAGGAGATTCTCTATATGATTTAATCAGGAAATTAGAGGAATTTTTGTGATTTTTTGAAAATTTTAGAATTCTTCTAATATTTAGAATTCATAAAAGCAAGCAGGCTGGTGCTAATGAAAGCAACAACTACGGCTATTATTTTTTTGAAAAAAGGCCACCAACGTTTAATGGAGGCACGCCGTACCGTCGCAAACTCCAGAATCAGTTACTTGGCATAAAGGTGAACTCTATATTTTCTATAACCTCCTATCTAAACGAGTGCGTTCGTTACTTTAAAAGTACATTACGCATTAAAACGCATCTCTAAGGTCTTGCAAACCCGTTAGTTTCTTTAAATGTGCTTTACAGATGTGCGTTCTAAGATAATAACGCAATGTTTTAAGATATGACATTACGATTTTCTAATAAGCAACTTATAAGATAACATGATAGTATTGTAAACATTTTAATGTTCTATAAATTATATGCAATATTACTATTAAATTTTAAACATTTTCATAATAAAATTCAAATTAGCTTCCATTTTGCGATGTTCAAAAACATTGCTTTGCTAAACATTAACGCTGCTTAAAACGCTTTTGTTAAGTCTTTGCAAGTGCGTATAGTTCTTACAAGGTGCGTGTAAATTTGGCGTTTCTAGTAATTCACGCACTAGTTGACACGGTTACGCTATTTTAATAAAATCTTCCCAACATTAAACTTAAAATGCATTTCACAATTTTTCTGTACATCAAAGAGTGATACTATATTTGCTCGAACCAAACATTCCTCTATCAACATCCCTACTCTTAAGAAATTGACAAAAAATTTTTATGTAAGCGTAAATTTTTGAAAAATAAGCATTCAGTGCATCCCTTAAATACGATAATTAAATGTTTCCTTTTGACTCAAACAAATTTATTAGGGAGATTTGATTAGAGGCAGGAGATACTTAATTCATAAGGAACTAAGTAACTGTTATTTGAGTAAAAATAGGTTAAATTAATTCATTAAATTTTTTAAATGTGCTTTACAGATGTGCGTTCTAAGATAATAACGCAATGTCTTAAGATATGACCTTACGATTTTCTAATAAGCAACTTATAAGATAACATGATAGTATTGTAAACATTTTATTGTTCTATAAATTATATGCAATATTACTATTAAATTTTAAACATTTTCATAATAAAATTCAAATTAGCTTCCATTTTGCGATGTTGAAAAACAATGCTTTGCTAAACATTAACGCTGCTTAAAACGCTTCTGTTAAGTCTTTGCAAGTGCGTATAGTTCTTACAAAGTGCGTGTAAATTTTGCGTTTTAATAAAATCTTCCCAACATTAAGCTTAAAATGCATTTCACAATTTTTCTGTAACCAGTATATCAAAGAGTGATACTATATTTGCTCGAAACAAATATTCCTCTATCAACATCCATACTCTTAAGACATTGAAAAAAATTTTTTATGTAAGCGTAAATTTTTGAAAAATAAGCATTCAGTGCATCCCTTAAATACGATAATTAAATGTTTCCTTTTGACTCAAGCAAATTAATTAGGGAGCTTTGATTAGAGGCAGGAGATACTTAATTCATATAGAACTAAGTAACTATTATTTGAGTAAAACTTCCTAAACCTGTAAACAGGATTGGATAGCCGATTGCACGCACTTATTTGCGGAAGAGGACGATAATTAGAATCACGGGTAGTTTCACAGTCGTTTGCTTGCCACATAAATTTGTCAGACAAGACGCAAACATACATCTAAAAAAATACGCTTGGTTAAAAATTGTAGATTATTCATTGCCATTACAATTGGCTGTTTGCCGATTGCACGCAATTATTTGCGGAAGAGGACGATAATTGGAATCGCGGGTAGTGTCACAGTCTTTTGCTTGCCACATAAATTTGTCAGACAAGACGCAAACATACATCTAAAAAAATACGCTTGATTAAAAACTGTAGATTATTCATTGCCATTACAATTGGCTGTTAAATTCAAGAAATCAAATTTATGAATTTCAAATTCTTTTAAGTTTGTGAACTAGATTACATTTTCATTAGAAGAACACTTAAAGTTAGTTCTTAAATATTATTCTGAGGAATATCTAAACAAGAATTATTACAAATTATTTTATTGCCTTCATAACTGACGATGACCTGACATCCTAAGCCAACAATAGATTAATTAGTACGCCGGACATAATCACAGTTTATGCAATAAATCAATCACTAGTTTTGAAATTTTTTGACAGTTAAATACATTTAACACGTAAATTAGCATATTTAGCGCGTCTTTAAAATCTTTTAAATTGGTCAAAATCAATATAGTGCTAGAAGCATTGACGATAGACAAGAAATCATTTATGCTAAATCATTGTAATTCTTTGTAAATGGACATTACTAACTAAACGTTTTATATAACAATCCACAATGAAGTATGAAGATAATATATTAAAAATTACGGGAGAAAAATAAAAAAGTATTTCCTCCTATTTTTCTAGAATCCTATGACTACATAAGTATGCAAAAGCTCCAAGTTGTTTCCTTTACCATAGATTGTAAATAAATTCGATGGAATTATATTCGAAATAATAAATGCGCATAAATTGATTAAAAATATAACTTTATATTGAATGCTAAAAAACATTGGCTAGATCTATTTAAGTAGAGTATAAAACTGTTTGAAAAATGTGATTTTCACAATTGACTAGAATATTATTAGACAACATTTCAAGAATTCCCTTAGTCAGTAATGGATATTTCACATTTAATTAAAATAAATATTAAGACATATAATATAATGTTAAATTTCTGGTGACCTAATTATTTGAAGCTATCATTTATGTCACATTGGCATATCATTATCGCAGTATTTTATCTACCTAAATTTTTAGAAATACTATAAACGATTTCAATTCTAAAATTGGGTTTCAGATTTCGATTTAATGAATAATGCTGACCTTTAGCTTACTTTAGGTAAAAGTAATGAGACAGAAACAACTGCTTTTGGCATTCCTTACAAAAATAGATTTAAATCATTCATCTGTGAAAAGCTCAAGTATTCTGCTGGGAGCAGTCTACCTTTATATAAGTTTGGGCGTTATTGTTTTATTGGCATTTTTATATATTAGTTTTTGAATGAGTAACTATAAACATAACTGAGAAAATATTAATTTAAAATAGCATTTTGCTGGAATTCATTCATTTTAATCAAGCCTCCATACATATTCTTTTCTTGGATTCCATAGAAAATTTGAATTACTTTGAAATGTTTCTAATTGAAAGTAAAATTCTTATCTTGGCTGTTCTTGATAAACTCATTAGTCCCATTTCCCCTCAACATTTTGGAAATCAGGTAGATAATGAGGAAATAGATTGCATATATTTCTAAAAAATATCCTCCTTCAACTCTACAAATAATTTCGGGCAATGAAAAATTTTACAAGATGTAATATATTTTTGAACCATCTATATGCAATTTTTGAAAATAATGGAAAAAACATGTGGATGAATTTTATGAAAGAGCAACCATAATAACCAACATAATTAAGAGAAGAACCAAATTGGAAAGTTCCATGCATCGGTAACAAAATAAAAGTTTTCCAATCAAGCATAAAAATTAAGAAATCAATAACAATATCAATTTTAACACCACTACTAAGTAAAAAATATTTTAAGAAACAAAGATCCTTAAGCAATGTTGATGTCTTTTTCTTTCGTTTACCAATAAAAATTGTCAAGAATCCTACGTCGGAGATACACACATACATTTTACAGGTCAATTAAAACTCGAAATTTACAAACTCAACATTAAGTTAAGGAATAAAATTTTGAAATATCATTAAAAACAAATCATCTAAGAATTCCTGTTTCACTACATATAGAGAAGGAAAAAAGATTAAGCTTAATGAATAAACAGAAATATCATAACACCAATATTTTTAGTGTATGCAAAAAATATGTCATCTTAAGTATAATAAATTGTAAATATATTATATTTTTTGCAAACTTGTTTTGATAAAGATTTTTAATCGAAACTGGTCGCATTTATGAAACTCAGTAATTTAAAACTTTCATACATATATATATATATATATATATAATATCTTTTAGCTAAGAAAATACTTTCTTATTAATCCAAAAAGAAATTCCGTTAAAATTCATTTGTGTATAAAAACTAACTTTTCACTTTGGTACAGAATTAATAGGATATTTTGAAATTCAATAGTTTGTCATGTATAATAATTAGAAAGCTGTCATAAATGTAACGCTCCAATGCACATTCTAGTTAGGATTATAAATCATTAAAAATTGTTTTAAAAATGACATATATCATTAAAGATTTATGACACATGCGTCAGCAAGCTTAAGAGATTTTCCAAAATTTAAGATCCAACTAATTACATCAAAGTATCATTCTCAAATTTCAAATTTGTATTTAGTCAAAACCTTCCTCTCATTATGAAACATTTGGAAGTTTTTCATTTAAATTCAAGTTATGCAAGGGATGCAATTTTAAAAACTTGCCTTACCATGTAAATGGGAGATACACAAGGCATGTAAAACAATCAATACATCCCAGACTTATTATTAGTATATCACTGCAGCATTTCACACTTTTGGAGTAGTAAACAAGGATAACTGTGGCGTTTCCAGGAATTCCCAGAATAATCGCTAGTGGAACCATACAGAGGACAATGTATGTGGCGTTTGTGAACCAAATCGGTCGCTGTAAAGGAGATTCATACTCATTTTCGTTGCTGATATTCATTCTAAATTAAGAGAACTAATATAATGAAATCCCTAAAAGCAATGCATTTACAAAGTTAGTAGCACTTCAATAATAATTTGTTCAATGTGATATTGATTTAAGCTCCTATAGATGCATTTAAATTTCTTCAAAAAATTTACCCAATTACTAAGAAAGCATAATCTTTCAACTCGCTTATATCCGAAATATATATATATATATATATATATATATAAAGAACCCTAGGAATAATGACATATACTGCATATGTTGAATTATAAAGTAAATAATGATTAGAGCAGGCGGAAGCTGATAAGTAACACAAAGCATTCTTCGTTTTTGGATGCTGAAAACCAATGTATAATCTTAAATTCATTCAGTGGCCAAGAACACTTGCAGACAAAATTTGAAAGTTTTAATGCAATTAATATCATAAAAAAATTATTATTTTTATGAATTCAATTTTAGTGACGAAAATGTTAGATTAATAAAATTTATAGGTTCTGAAGTGGTCGTGACATGAGTGAACCCGAATGATCATAAGTTTTGCTAGTTCTTTCCATAGTTAATTCTGGCAACGAGATCACTCAGGAATACCTAATGTTTGTCTATTGTGACCAGATTTTGAGTTAATCAAATCTATGCAACATTGCCCAAGGATAGATGAACTAAACACTTAAACGTATGTAAGTAATAATCCAATTTTAATACAATTCACAGTGATTATGCAAACGGATCGCAGTACTTGCAATTTCGTGATTTTAGTAAATATAACCTTTTCCTTTAATAGAAAGGAGCTCTATAATTTTTTGAGTTTGATCATTTCAATTAAGTTGTATGGAACATATCAAGATTTATGAAATTTATGAGAATTGAAATTATTTTTTCAAATATATATCTAGATTTGAAAATAAAGGATGGTTTTTCAATTTAAATCAGATCTGTGATTAAATAACAACAAATGATACACGCAGTACAAACTATCAGAAAATCTTCAAAATTCAAAAAATCTAGAATGTATGCATTACTAAGTCTACATATTACGCAATGGTATTTTGAAATCTAAATGTCAGACTTACCATCGCTACGGACTTGTTTCGATTATGAATGCTTTTCATAAATCCGATAAACAAATTGTTACTTATTTGTTTAAATTGAACGAATTTAAATCCCAATGAAATATTTCTTAACCTTCTATTGCATTTATTTTCTACTGCTTAGATTTGACATAGGACCTAGAATATGTTAATTCCTGTGCAACGAGTTTTGATGTTTCTTAAAAGCGTTTTCAGCTGTAATCCAAAACAATATTGCCATAGAGTTTCATTGGAGGTTTTCCTAGAAAAATTCTCAAAATTAAAATTCTAACATTGACCAATCACCCACCTCTTGACCCGGCATTTTCTGAAGTATTTTATCAGGAAACTCTTAAAAATGAAATATATATCTACTGGCACTAAAAAGATATTTTTCGTAACTTACAAAAATCAATAGCATTTAAAAGTATAATATTTGGAGCCTTAATGCGAGTATGTGTTAGTAAAAATTTTATTATGAGTTAGAATTTAAATTTATTGAATTGCTTTCGTTCTAGTCAAGCCTTAGAAAAAAATTTTTCAAAACCCTGGAAAGTTGTGGAAATCATTTAATATGTTTTCCAAACAATTTTGTTTCAAGAGAAGGAATCGATAATGGAAGCCAACAACCGAGATTTTTTCTATATAGAACGCCAAATTCTAAGAATCAATTTTGCACCTGGTTTTTTAATTAAAAATGTCTGATACACAAAATTCAATTCAAATTTGATTAGGGAAATTTGCAATAATGATAGCTGATGCAAAACACTATTGGCGTAAGATAGTTGAAAATTAGTTTAATATTAAATAAAAGCATCCATTAATTCTTATAATATGGGAAGTAGTCTCCTATTCAAAGTTCATGCAAATTAAGGAAATTCTATTTATTCGAAATAACAAAATAACAGTTATTAAATTTACTTTCCAAAGTTTATGAAATAGCATATAAGGGCATACTTTCAAGACATTTAAAGAATGACTCTGTTTCAAAATAAACAAATGAACATGTTACAATATTATAAAAAGCTTTTGCTAATTCCTAAGCCCACAATTGCAGCATAATTCTCATGACAACAAAAGTTTCATGGTCTCTTAAAAATCACTGTTAGAAATTAACGTGAAAACTACCAATACTATTGGACCTTGAAACAAGATAATTGATTTTTAAGCACTGATTAATTTTTTACCAATGACAGTTGACAATAATTTTTTTCGATAAATACCTAAAGTTGAATAATTCAATGCAAATTTTAACATTTGCATATGTCAATAGAAATGCTCATTTGCATTACTTGTATTTTGCAATCCTGTAATCTTAGATTAAGCCTTTTCAACGAGTTTATTGCAAAAAGATTATATTTTTAAGGATAAAATGTTCTAATAAACATGGTGTAAAATAACAAATGATTTTTTGAAAACCAAATTTGTAATTAGATTATTGTAAATCTTAAT
Organism: Hofstenia miamia; assembly: GCA_900660155.1. Lineage (NCBI taxonomy): Eukaryota > Metazoa > Xenacoelomorpha > Acoela > Hofsteniidae > Hofstenia > Hofstenia miamia. The sequence continues at coordinate 316,376 of CABFPE010000621.1, read as the reverse complement.
AAAACCTGCCAACAATATGGATGCGCACATTATTCTTGTATCAATATATTCATTAAATAATAGAACATTGTTAGAAGCTCACTGTTCTTCCACGAAACAACAGTGCAGTTAGGCTGCTTTTGTGTAGCCGATTTCAGAAAAATAATGGCCGACATAGTAAAAATTAATTTACCGTTAGCATTTACACAATTAGTGTGGCTACGAATAATTGAATTTCACACGAAAATGCTATAATTCATATGTTAAGAACACGTACCATTAACATTGTTTGTTCTGGTTCATCTCTGAACAGCCAAATAGTTCTATTTAAAACTAAATACTAAGAAAGAACCTTTTTGTGCTTATCTAGATATATATGCTGAAATCAATAGAATTTTGCATTGGCTGTAATAAGATCATTTGCTTGATGAAGTACACTGCTCAAAGTATCAGATTTAAGGTTGAGTTTCACATTTCAAAGAACTCATGTGAATAATTTTAATAAATTTCAAAGTTTAGCTGTATTACCAAACTTACGATTTACTATTAATGATTCTGAACATTTATTTGTAAATGAAGGCCTAGATCTGATGATCAATTGAAATCATTTAAAATAATTTCTAAATTGCACATCTATCTAGTACTCTTTGCCATTTAAATTGTAAAAGTGAATTTCAATGCAGGTAGAATGTTAGCATTATATATATGTATATATATATATATATGCATGTTAAACCCCATGTAGCAGTATGGTATTAACATATTGGTCGACATGTTCCATTATTTCTATATAAAAACCTCTATTTTAATTCCGAGGTTGGTTAAATACATTAATTTAAGATGGAATGTATAGAAATAGGATTCGAAGCGAAAAAAATTTACTGGAAAATCCAAATAACCACCCTTTCAATGCGCGAAGTTTGTATATTTGCTACTTTCGGGCTTCGATAACTTTCGAATCATGTGAAAGAATTAAATCGTTTAACTGCTTGCACATGTTCTTAAACCATTCAATTCGGAGTTTCATCTGTCACGAACTTAACAAGTCTTAGCATTGTAGATGCTGGTGTTTTTCCCACTGGGATAACTATACCACACTTAAAAAATCTGAATATACAATTTCATTAAGAGATTTAGTCTATCTGTAACTGTACATACTATGCAAACAATTCGAAAACTCTGTTAGTAACCATAAGGATAATTTTGCATTTCCAGAAAAGGATGTTTCGCTAACGCTTCAGAGGTATTTTCAAAGTCTTCTGAACTGATTACAATACTAGGTTCAACTAAGTCTGCATCCGCTATAAAATCAAAGCCTTGCCTTTATCATAATAAAAAATAATATTCATGTCATCAGCATGATTAGTAGACATAAACTGCCTTTCACTTTCAAACATTACCTTTCGCAACCTTTTGGCAGACCTACTTAGTGCTAAAGAAAGCAGCCACCGCTCATTCCATCTCCTTAGAGTCGAGGCAATCTTCTTTTCAGCTCAATAAGTTATCATTGAATCTGACAGCCTTAGCAGTAGCGTAAACAGAATAAATAATCAGGCGGGCAGAATCATTTCCTGGAGGTGCAATAAACTGAATCAATTAAAATTTTGAAAAAAAGTTTACTGCTACTAACTGTTTCATCCTCTAAAATAGTCTAAAATTATTTCCGCTCCCACGTTTCTTATATAAATGTAACAGCATGAACTGCTTGATGCAAAATAACGCCTAATAATGATGTTGATTAGCGGGTAAATACATGTTAGTAATGTTAAACATCTAGACAATCAGTGGTTAATTGTAATTCGCAATCATTCACTTGTTATAATTCCTTCATGTATAAATACTCAAGTGTGGAAATAAATTCAAACCCAATTCAGCTTAAATTTAAAGTGTAGCGGAATTTTTGTTCATTGCATATGAAATTTGATGTGAAAGTTATTTTAATAGGGCCATTGATCATTTATTTATCTTTTAATTAAACAATATTAATAGTAATAGATTCATTCTGCTCCAAAAAGAGGGGGGATAGGCTTCGCTTTGGGGGGTGGCTTGCCTTATGGCAAGTTTATTTTGATGGCTGAAAAAGTTGATTCTTCCTTCATATTTATTAATATTTAATTTGCATTAAGTAGTAGCTACACCTCAACATTAAGAAAATCTTCCACATTTATAACTTTATCCTCCATGCTGAAGCCATTGAGCTTTTTTGTTCTAGAAATTCTTCTGATCAATCTTAGGTGATAGTACGAAATAAATGTTTGGCTTTGCTACTACAACAAACTGACGGAATTTGCTGCAGCATCAATTGGTAAGTAATTTTACTGCAACAAGTTTGGAGTAAGAACTCCATCCTATCGATACATAGTTCATTATTATTTGTAACATACACAATGCCAAGCTGAGGTGAAAGACCACCTAAGTGTAGAATATTTTTATTGTAATCAACAAACCTGTTAAGCAAGCTTATTATCACCCAAACACTCAACCATAGTTTTATTAGAATCATCAATGAAAATGATAGGATTTCATAGTTTCATTAAATGAACGCCTCAAACATTTCATGGCATTCTTTCGCAGACTGACAGTTTAATGCAACATTTGTATGCAATTGCAAAAACGGACCCAAAATCAGCAATTATCATTCGAGTCTGAGTATCATGTCCATGTCTTTCATAATGTTCTTTCAGTTTCGATTTTCGTGGTGCTATCTGCGTCTGATCTTCAGGAAAATTTCTCGTTTATTAAGATTCAAGTAAAAAAGATTATGAAATTATTTCGTCTTAATGCAGCCAGAATCGAATACAGAGCATTTTCTCGTTAAGTATAAAGTTTAGTTGAAATGAACACATACAGATTTGTAGAATTTTATTTCATATACAAATATTTGATTGTTCACCAAATACATGTAAACGCAATATTGTTGTATACAGTGTGTTCCATCTCAAACATAATTTTTAAATTCATTTTATGTGTATTTTCATTGCATAAAATGGTATCAAAGATACAGGATTTTGTAGCTAAAATTGAGACATTTGATTTAAGAATCCTGTCAGAGCTTCAAAATCAAAACGAAGATGTTTTCAGACAACGAGAAAAAATGGATAGTTCAGCAGTTTGGAAGAACACCTTCTCCAACGAAAGTTCATCGAACCTTCTTGCGTGAATTCAAAATCAGTGGATCAGCAAAGAATAAATATCAACTGAATAAGGTTACATGAGTTCGCGATCTTTTTGAAGAATCTGTTACTATCCACAAACAAAAAAGGGCTGCAAAAAAACCAAAAAGGACTGCAGAAGTTGTTGAAGAAGTCAGGCGCTACATGGCTGAAAACAGCAGCAGTTCTCTCAGGAAAGCTTGCCAAAACATCTTTCCCACAAGAACCACAATGTGGAGGATAGTCAGACATGATCTTCATCTTCGCTTCTATCATCACACTACAGTCCAACCACTAACTGAAGCCCACAAAGTGCAGAGAAGAAACTTTTGTCAATGGATTCTGGAGCAACCAGCCAACATCGTCGAAAGAATCGTTTGGACCGACGAAACATTCTTCTGCCTTCACCAAAAGCCACATCGAAAGAATGACGGAGAGTGGGCAAGTAGTAACCCTCACAACATCATTGAAACAAATGACAGGAATGATGTGAAGGCCATGTTTTTCTTTGCTCTTGTTAAAGGAAAAAATCCAATCGTCTACGCATTTCTTGACAGTAATGGAAATGTTATGTTTGTGAATAGAGACTCTTATCTCAGCTTGTTAAAGGATATTGTTTGGCCCAAGTTACGTCTCTATGCAACACGTTCTTCTCTCTGGTGGATGCAAGATGGTGCTCCTCCGCATTGCACAAAAGAGGCTTTGGAATTTTTGATTGACAAATTCCAAGGACGAGTAATCAGTAGAAGAACGGAGTACCCTTGGCCAGTACACAGTCCTGATATTAATCCTTTCAATACTTTTTTAATTTTTTGTTAAAGCTCACTCTAGAAGGGTGTGCTAATCAGGGGTGCTCTAAGGGGGACGTTAACACACCTGACCATTTTCACTCATGTTGATTTTTTTAGTTCACTTTTATATATATATATATATATATATATATATATTAAACGAGCTTTGTAAGGGTTATTGCATTTATGTAATGATTCACGCTCAAAACAGATGATGGTGATAAAATTGGATCTCAACTTT
>CABFPE010000621.1:283466-308546 GCA_900660155.1 Hofstenia miamia | reverse complement strand
TATATATATATATATATATATATATATATATGATGATTGCTTCTCCTATTTTCCTAAATTTTCTTTACATTAGAATCTTAAGATTTGGATGCTTTTTATCTTGATGACAATGTATTGAAAACTGATGCCATTGATCTGCACAATTTTATTAGAATTTACACATTGATTGTTAAATATTAATGATGATTGTAATGACAAAAAAAGAATCTCGTTATTTTTGAAGATGCTTGATGTCTTCAAGAAAGTTTGAGTTGGCATACCTCGTATATAAACCTTTTTGAATTTTGTGCTTAGAATGTTCTGTTTTAGGCTAAGGTACTCATAAAATATTCAATTTTTAAATTTTTTGATATTTATTATTCTGTTATTTCAATATGGTATACATAGCATATCCATAATTAAAATGGAGCATTTTTTATCATTATTTGCGCATTGTTGGAAGGTTTCTATTTTGAGCAAGTGATAGTTGCAATAGCTTTAAATTTCTACCAAAAATTTGAGCAAATTCCCTTTCTATATTTAATATTGATATGAGCAAATCTATGATTCGATGCTTTCATTCCGCTTGATTTTTAGTTTTCATAACCAAAAAATAAATTTCGAAGTTTCTTCAATTCCCCAAATGGAGAAATCTATATATTTAGTAAATTTTCGACGTTCAACATGCAGTTGGTAGAGGAAATAGAAAGGCTGTGGAAGTAAAGGAAGGTTGAAGTAGTCCCGTTAGTAGTAGGAGCACTAGGAGTAGTAAGTAAGAAGCATAAGAAATACCTGGAGGGGTTGGGAGTACCAAAGTGGGGAGTAGCAGTAGCACAGAAGGCAGCATTGTTAGGAACAGCTAGAGTCCTGAGGAAAGCTCTCAGACTCCCTGGGAACTGGTGAGTTCCCCGAGCTGAGAGGGATACCAGCATGAAGCTGTGAGATGTAATAATAATAATAATAATAATAATAATAATAATAATAATAATAATAATAATAATTTCTACAAACTAACACGTGACAAATAAAATAAAATGTAAGCAAATAATTAACTACAAATGAATATGTTCAATATATAATAATATAATCAATGTTTGTGTGAATTTTTGTGGAGGTGCTCAGTTGTGCATGTATGTTTCGAATGCATGAAGTGTATTACCGTCACCTAATGTATATTGTTTTATTAGAAGAGATTGTTTCAATTTTTTTCTAAACCTTTCACAATTCAATTATTCCACAATTTAATTGATATGTGATGAAAGCCACTAGAATTTTTATCTAAAGACAGAAATGTTTTCTACCTCTCATTTAATTGAATATAGTCATTAAGGAAAAGGAGAGGTGTTTGTAGAGATTTTGAATTTAAATATGATAGATAGCATGTGCAGATGGATTTGGTAGAAAGGCGATAATATTTTCTGTAAAGTTTAGCGGTGTCATACACCAATTAAATGCCTTTGATAGACGCATGCGATGTTTCGAATTTAGGTTAGTTAAAAGAAAATAACAGTATTGAACTGAGACAAGTGCAATGCATGTATTAGTTATGTTTATGATAATTGCTTGATATTACATTGCATCAGTCATTTTTTGAGTTTTATTCAGTAGAAATTTTTCAAATGTTAATTCATTATCTATCTCCACTCCAAAACAGCTGACTGATTCACTTTGATTTATTGACTCTTTATTTATCTTAAGTTCTATATCACTTATTAGATTTCTTTGTGCCTTTAGTGAGAAAATCATGGGTACCTTGGGGCACGCCACGGTCGGTCGTAACATAGCTTGATTTTTTACTGCTTAGTATTACCCACTGTTGTCTGTTTTCTAGGAAGGTCATGATTAAATTAATTTAGCTATCACCAAAATTATAATTTACAAGCTTATCGTGCAAAATATCAAAATTCATGGAATTGAATGCCTTACTTAAATCTAATAATGCGACAACACTTCATTTATTATGAGATATATTAAACTTTATTTGTTGAGTAATAGTTAGAATTTCGTCTTGGTTGCTATGGCCATTGGAAACCCAAATTGTTCATGCGATTGAATGTTTTCAGTCTTTAGGAATGCGTTTATTGGAATATACAATAGTTTTTCCAAGAGTTTGGTGAAAGGATGTGTAATACAAATGGGTCACCTTTTTATATATAGAATTTAAATCTGATTTTTTTAGTATGTCTGGAAATTCAGAATCAATAATGCATTGATTAAATCCTATTAGTAATTGTTCCCCAAAAATATGAAAAAACGGTGAGTAATAAAAAATTGAGATTATAAGAAGCGGTTGATTTGTTGGTATCAAGTTTCTGAACAATGTTTTCTAATTCATTAATTGTAGCAAGTCTAAAGGAAAATTCTTTTGATTGTTTGAGATTACTAGAATTTTGTTTCTTCTTATAAAGTGGGAAATTGAAATTTCCAAGTTCTTTAATTGTTGAATTTACATGATTTAGTATTTGCGTTTTGTTGGTTACAGTCGTTCTCTAGTAGAACTTAATTGATTAAAGAATTTTTGCCGCATTTTACTTAAATTTTTTGTTCTTAATTGCTTAATTGTTTTCTTTGATCTTTCATGATTGGTCCATTTAGTCTTTGTCGGCTCGGATTTGGCAAGATCAAATAATTCTCGTTTAATTGATACTAGTTCACAAACTTGATTTTCGTCGGTGTTTGAAAAAGAAATTTAATTGCTTTAAACTTAACCCTCCGCTTCTTAATTTATTGCAACAGTGGTTAATCCTTTGTAGATTCATTTTGTAATTAATCATTTGAGGTCCAGAGTTTAATGTATAAATATAGTTAAATGTGGTGTTTTAGGGCCTTTTCCATTTTTTCATCGGAGTGAGATATATAGTCTCTTGCAATTAAGGTTTTGAAATTGCTTGGTTTTAGTAATTTTGTTACTAATATATTTACACAGTGCATAACCACTGAATGATTCAAAAATTAAAGATTTGAAAGCAACATCAGAATTAGTAAAAAAGTAATCCATTAAATTGTTAATGCGAGTTGGACAAACTGTATTTACACAACGCAGATTACAAGTAGCAGACATTTTATTTATAAAATTTCTTTAATGATAGTTAAAGTAATTAATATTAAAGTCCCGAATATATTTAGAGAGTTATAATAATTACATATTTCAGGTATTTCGCTTACTTTATAATCTAGATATTCAACTAGATAATTTTTAGTGGGATTATAAGTTACGTTTATCAAATCTTTTTTTCTATTGATTTTATTTCTATTTCATATTCAGATTTACGGGCTGGTTTTAGAGATTTTGGCACAATTATCATAAGTCCACCACCTCTACCTATCTGATTCTTAGCAAAAACCTCAAAATGTTGTCGGTCTGGGTTAAACAAGTTAAGGTAGATGTCAGCTTAAGCCAAGTTGCTGTAATTATGAATATTGTATTTTTTCCAATTTTTAAAATTAAGTTTAAGAAATCATTTCTGTTTGCAATGAGACTTCTAGCGTTAATATATATATATATACATATGTATATATATATATATATATATTTGAAGGTATCAGAATAGTTTTTTAATTTGAGTTCAATTTCTGTTTCATTTAGGATAGACCTGGATTTGTTTCCATGTCACCGGAAAGGATTAATTTTAAAAGAAAAAAATTCCTAATAAGTTGTTTATAAATCAATTTATTGAATTTGGTAGTACACATGTAGTAATTGAGATGTGAGTGATTTATATGTTGTGCTTGGATGTGAGCATGTATATAATATATAGTTACATTTCGAAAAGTATAATATTTAAATAAATAATAAATAACGAAATTTACCAGTTTGATTGATTTAGGCATTTGAGGATAGGGGGATTGGGTCGGAAGGAGACATCGACGCGTTGAGGAGCTTGTTATTTTGGCATAAGAGACATAAGGAGCACGGAATGATGAGAGAGTGATAACAATAATAATAATATAATAATAATAATAATAATAAAAATCGGCGCTGTATTTACATCTATAATTTATTTAAAAATTTAAGGCATAATGGCTACAGTAGTCTTTATGAAATATTTTTCATGTAAGTGTATTGAAAAGGGACTAATGTTTGCTTGGAAGTGATATTTTTAATATTCAATGAGATTTGAGCATGTATTAGGGAAATCACGCACATTCAGCATTGAAAAAGTATTGAATCATCTGCTAAAGTAACAGTAGTACATATCAAGCAATGAATTAAACATTTCTAATGTAAATTGTGATTTAAAACGAATAAAAGTAGTCTGAAATTGATATCTTCAATATTGATTGAGATTTCAGGAAATATATAAAAAGATCACTCTAATTCTGCATTATACCATTTTAGGATTGTTTTGAAAAAAGCCCAGTAGTCCATAGTAAATTTAGTATAATAGATCTTTTCCAGACTAAATTTGGGACTTAAAGCGATTAAAAGTGATCAGAATTTGACGTCTTTAATATTCACAGAAATATAGGCAAGTATCTAATAAAACAATGTATCATTTCGAGAATGATTGACTAAAAATGTAGTTGTCCATTGGAAACCTAACTTTATAATTCGTCCCTAGAAGAAATTTAATGATTGAAAATAAATAAAAGTGTGCCAAAGTTATGGATGAGATTTACGGCATTTCTAAACAAAGGTGCAATATTCGCCATAGTGCATAGAACTCCTATAATTATATTTGAAGTTTTTCCATGTTTTCCAGGTTTTCCCTGATCACGGCGTGAAACCCAAATCCTGTCATATTAACTGTGATAAATTACAACCCTGCTCCGTTAATTCCTTATGACAAATAAGCAATTTAGTCGGGAGGTCTATGTACTATGGGATTTTGGCGAAGAGCTCTATGTACACTTTTTTTAGAAAAGTCAGTGTTTCTGAATACAGTCACAAATAGTTTTTGTTTCAAAGTGGTATATTTCTTGCTATTTCTGTAGGTAATATATGTTTGTGTCAATTGAACCAAGGTGGCGGTTGTTGGTAGTAATATCTCGTTATTTAGTACATTTTTGGACGTTGTAGAACATTTATTTAATAGGAATTTAATAAAAAATATTAAAAAATTTTGATTTCAGGATTTCTTAGATCACCAAATCTATTCTAAGTACGGTTGAATTTTTGTCAATTTGAATGAAATTTCACCCTAATGACAAAATAATAAATTACGAGAAGAATTCAAAAATTCAAAATTTTGGAGATTTTAGAATAATTTATAATCGCTTCTACTATAATAAACATTAAGCAAATTAAAACAAACAGTAGTGGTGAGAAAGTTTCAGGTGTTTATTGCTTTCAAAATAAAGACGTATTACGCATCAAAATCTGGTTATTGCATTGGCTACAACATTTCCAAGTGTTGTAGAGAGCATTTTTTTAAATGATTTGTAAACATAACTTTTGATATATTTGATTAACTGTTTTTTCCAACTATTTTTTTATTTAAAATGTAATCAGAATCCGAGTCATATGCTTAGACTGAGATTAGATGAAAAATTAACGTCTCTACCAACTATAATTGAGTAGTAAAAGAAATTAGTTTCATGCATCTGAAGACCAATTTGGCATGACTACTTGTAATACTTGCTTTCAAATTAGGTGATTTTATTACTGGCATTAAATACTCATATGCATTATTTTCTAGACATTTTGAAATGCTTAAAAAGTGTTATTAAGTCTACGCTATTTGCTTTTTAAAATCTTAAGGTATTGGTGTTAGATACAGTTTTCAATATAAAAATTGATTTCGTAATGCTGCACATATATATTTGAATCACAGTTCTATGCAGGAGACATTTCAGTCATAATCAATTAGAAAATATTTAACAAATAGACCTAAAAATGCAATCCATGACCTTAGTTCTTAACTTTTTAAAAATATTTTGCAGGAAAGTTTTTGAAACGTGACGAGGGAGCATTCCACCATGTCCCTCATGCGTACACCACTGGTTCTATTTAAAAGTTAGAATTCAATCATCACCACTCCAAATTTAACAGCCATAGTGATGCATTGAGGAGAACTACTGTATCTTAACATTTTTTTTTAAATTTGTAAATTTGGAATTTGCTTTAATGGTAAAATCAATATACAGCGAATAAAACACTAAAATTATGGCATCTTATATTTTCATAACGATCTCATTTCTCATAAACTTTTCCCAAGAAAAAGTTAACTTTTGAAGAGGTATAGAATACGGAGCTGATACTTAGTTTTTGAAATTATTCAAACCAATTATTCAATTTCTTGCTTACCACTGGTATAATAATATTTCAGAATATAAATACTGGAATTGAGCTTTGAATCAGTAACTATTTTACTTTTCAAGTGGCTATTATTGAAATAGTACTTAATTTCTATTAAAAATATGTTGCTTAATTGCATCTCAGTTGAACATCAAAGTATTTTAAATGGATACAATAAAAACTATTACAATTTCTAGAATTTAAGTTCTTAATGTGCCCATAGGCAACTTCGAATTATAACTTAAACATATTGTGCGTCATAGTTCGATGTAACTTAAAGAGTACTGTTTCAATAATTAGTTTTAGATACTACAAGTGCGCTGATTCTAAGCTTAGCATGGCTTTTCTTATTATTTTAGAATTCATAATAACATCGAGATAACTTGGTACTAAAACTAATTCAAGTTAATAACAAAGCAATCAATCAAATTTCATAAAAAATAGAAAAATTGCAAATTGCATTGCCTACCAACAAAACTTTCACTTCTACACAAATATATGAAATTATGGAAATACAAAACAACATTGACTATTAATTTTTATTTTGAAAATGTTCCTTAAAATATGAATCCCATTGTTTGAACTTCAATTTTGACTTAATATTAATAATTTCATTTACTTTTGAATTATCAAATATATGAAACATATTAACTGAAAATAATTATATTTTTTGTATGATGAATACCAAGCATTAAATGGATCATTTTTTCATTTTTCGCTAATTAAGATGTAGCTTTAAGTGTAAAGCGGGTAGTTCATCCTTTTTGCCTTAAACTCTGAATAACAATATTATTATAGAGTAAGGAATCTATTAATTACTTCATAAGTGATCTGATCCCAAATAGTGCAATCGTGTTAATCAAATTTGGAAATTCGGTTGGCACAAAATTTAGGAATATCGCTCATTTTCATACACATTCAAACATTCCTTTCAAAAATTTGCAAACAAAGTCAATATTTTGTAGTAGAAAAAAGTCAGATAAAAACTTACAAGTGCTTTGTCTTTAAGAAAAATTTTGACAAGACTTTTTTAGCATTTACAATTATAGTGGGCAAAGTTCAGATTACAACTGCAGGGCTTCTGTGTGTGGGTAGGAAGTGTTTTATTTTACTATTATTTTACTATTTATTTTACTAAATTTACATTCGCTTTGATCAGATAACAAACGAATGTATAAAACACTTTTATGTAATAAAGACAATAGTGAAAAGTATCAGAAAAAATATTACCATTAGCCAAAAAAATCATTAATTAATGTTGACTGTAGTTCTATATGATAAAAGTATCTTAAGATTAAGAAATCGACTAAAAATCGTCTAAAATTTGTAATACGTTAAATATTGGCCTTTAATTTGTTTTCATTCGCATAATTGTTATTTTTCGATTCCTTAATATTTAAAAATATAATAATTTTAATTGTTGTCGCAGACTATGCTTCCCAAATAATAATGTTTTCCCTAAAACTCAGAGTAAAAGCAAATTAAACTGCATTTAATTTCCTTTCCAAGTTTAACTTCAAAATTAGGCAAAAATAGGTTAATGGGACTCTAAGAAGAGCATACTCAAAGTAGAAACATAAGAACTTAGCTACAATCAATCAAAATTAAGTAGCATTTCATTCAGATGCAAAAAGTACACTTCGAATGGATCTCATTGCAAATGATGAACATTGACACAACACATCGTTTAAAATAAAAATTTTTTAATCCCATTATCAGGTAATACAAATTTAGAATAGGTCATCCGAAATTCAGTCCAGAAAATGGGTATTATTATTTCCTTTTTGTATTAAGTTTTCCCGTAAAATGATAACTAAGAATTATGGCTATAGTTTCGTTATTCTGAATTGCATGTGTATAAATTGTGAAAATAAGAAAAAACTTTATTGCAATAGTATGCAATGCAAATAGATAATAAAAATTCGTATTGGTCTGTAATTAAAACTTCCTCACAATTTCAATTCTGATTTTCACAACCTGCTAATTAGTTAAATTTTTAGTATTTAACATTATTTCAACAAATCTTTAAAGAATCAATTTTTTTAAGTTGATTAAAAAAATTTTCATCTTAGAGGAAACAAATCTAAATTTATTGTGATTAGGATTATTTACATATGCAAATACTTCAAAGTATTACTGAATTTTATATTATCTTGAAAAGATCATAAAACATAGCTTCTAATGAGAGATCAAGATTTTAATTCAGGCTATTGTGTAGGAAATGTATAACTTTCTGAATTTTCTGAATCAAATGATAAAAGTTGCAAATAAATATGATCTAAGTTCAAATAATTGATTTTGATAATTATTAATGAATTTTTTTTCATTCGATGAAACCACGGACGTGACAACATGTTTATTTAAAATAATGCGGAGTCGACACTTATAATCGTAATTAAGAGGCAGGAAATATAATGTGAGCTTAGTTACTCGCGTAAATGAAAGGGGTTTATCTTCTCTGAAAGCTGATTGGTAACGTAAATTGCTGCACAGCTTTGTTTTGATTGCATGAGTAATTACATTACAATACCATTCTCATTGCGAAGCTGTTGTTATTTATGTAGAATATGCCGAGATCCTGTTGTGTCGTCAATTGCAATCATGGTTACACTAGGCAGGATTGCAAAATGTTTCGACGTCCGTGGATGAAACTGAAAACTATTTTTATTGATGTTACTTGTTCTTCATATCACTTTTGTTTTCAAAATTTAGTAAAATTCACATCACAGTGCGCGAGAGCATGTAAAATTATTTTAAAAGTTCTACATAAGTGTAAATTTAAGCAGTGCCATATAATAATTCATTACTGTAGTGACATGTTAACATGTTCTTAGACGATGTGTTGAATGGAAAGTTTTTTCAAATTTATTTCAATTTAGTAGTAAAATATTGTAGAAAAAATTTATGCCTATATTCATAAGTATCGTGCAAACGTAAAATGCTTAAGTGTTCATATACAATATATAATATTTCACAAACTGCTAATATTTTCTATTTTTTGCAAAACACTTCTCAAAACTGAATGTGTCATATAATTCACAAAAATCAATAGTTTCTAATCGCACGAATTATTTTATTTATCACTTAGATAAATTGCTTATTGACGTAAGGATTTTTTATTGTATTTTTTCATTATGCACTTGTAATTAATATATTTTGAATCTTATTTTGCCGTTAGAACCTTTTTTATTTGATTTTTAATAAACAAAGTTATTTAACAAATCACAGTGATGGTTTTGAGACATTTCAAATAACTTCACTTAGTTAACCACAAACTAGTCGTTCATATTTTCACACATTGCTAATCAGTTTTCTTCATACTTTCGAATCTTATCTAAATATGAATGCTTACAACAAATTACTTCTGAACAATTTTGATGAATAGTCGTTTTATTGAAATTGCTGTAGAAACAAAAACCAATTCAGCAAAGCTTTTAGTACATGGAAAACAATGACCAATTTCAAAAGTTTCCTAAAATAAAAACGCTATTGATTTGTATTTGAATTTTGACTGCCATATAAAAGTAAAAATCGTATATATATTTGAAAATAGTGTTCACTTGAAAAGAGCCATAATTGTTGGCTACACAGAGATGTACTAAGTGATTTCTATGTTTTAAGAACTCAGACAGTTTGGCGCTCTTTTTTTTGAAACGTGAACATAATGCCCTAAATGACAACCATCATTTTAATATATGCATATTGTCAGTGTAAGTAGCAAAATACATTTTTGTTTCAGAGCAAATTTTTATTAAATCTCAATTATTATTCTTTCCTAACAATTGAGCATTTGTTTGCATTAATTCCATCTACGATATTAAAATAATTGAAAAACTTTAAAAGAACCAAATGAACCGTATCTAGAAACAACTCATGCATATTTAATAATTTTCAATTTTGAGATAAAGAGGCAAATTATAAAAAAATTGCATTAAATCTTATTTTTCAAGAGAAAACACCATAACTTAATAACATCACTCTTTAAATTACATATTTTGTACTGTATCTTAGTAGATGAGAAGAAAAATTCAAGGTAAGACATCGTATGTCAATGTACGGGTATTTTCTCACTATTTTTGAAATACGTTCATTTACCTTGAAGCTACAAATCAATACTGAGTTTATTAATCTTTTTCTAAATACATTTAGCTTCTAAATTGCCTGAAGGACTACTAATATCAGGGTGGGAATGGATCAACCAGGTTTGACCCGTGGTTGGAGAACAAATTGCATGTCATTCTTTGAACGGGTCGAGTCGCAAGTGATGATGTGTGGATAAAACTCGGCCAAAACATCTTTCTTACCCGTACCCACCTGTCCACGAATTTTCTTGCCGTACCAACCCGTACTCGAGAATAACATTTTTGCTTCTATTAAGCAACTTACAAAGAATTTTCAAAAAAGTTTTAAATACATCTTATATTCAATTAAATTTTAAATTTTTCCGCATTTTACTGAAATTTAAATTCTTGGAAAAATCTTACGCATAATGTGGAAAGAAAAACCTACCCGGACCCGATAAAAAATATGCGTACCTACATGTACTCGGGGGTACTTCCGGGTAGTACCCGTACCTGCACATTGCTAGTCACGGATGGTTTTTTATCGCTAGGGTGGAAGAATATTAAATGAATTTAGAAATATACTTAATAACCAAAATCATGTTTTACATTCACTTCTGAAAAATGTCAAAATGGGTTCCCAACGCACTGGTAAACTCAAATTACCTAAAGTCAGAACAGAATATGGCAAGCGGTCATTTGCCTTCATTGGCGCAACACTTTTTAATAAATTCCAAGATAGTTATTAAATTTTATAATTTATTTTAGCTTTCTATTTTATATCGCTATAAATGTCCAGGTATATGGACTAAAGACTTTAATTAAACTTATATATTTAGGGCACAATTTAAGGTTTCAAACATTTGAATTTTTGAATTCTTAATGACTAATTGATTTGAATTTTTTTCTATTTTTTTTGTTAAAACCTTTTTGCCCGTATTTTGCTACTAATTTTTTATCAAGTCGATCACGTGTCCGTTCAAGATGGATCGAGGCGGTTCGTTGGTAAAAAAATTGACTGATTTCCTATTATGAGAAAGATTTTTGAAGTTTTCAGTCATGAAGATATTTTCCTAGAATTGATTGCTTACATTCTTTTTAGTAAAATAAAAATATTAACATTTTTAAAAATGCTATTATGAAGATTTCTCTTCAACACTGTTTATTGAAATAGCATTTTGTGCTAGAATTTGCTAAGAGAAGCCAAACTTTTGTATCAGTATAGGGTAAGATCGGTTTTTCATGAAATGTTGCTGCTCTCAAATGCAATATTTTGAGGAGGATTCAATTATTGTGAACAATTTTATCAGCGTAGTACAAATTTAAATTTCAAGTTATTGGGATAAAATTATTGTCTGCATATTTAATGCTTATTTAATGTTTCACACAGTAAGAGCACTTGCTTTCTCATTTTTTTACTCATTAACAAACTTAGATAGCTCGAAATTTTTGAAAATATTTATGAAATTGAGAAATCATTCCGGTTCTGTATCAAAGGCCATTTTATAAAGTCACATATCACTACTAAACAGTTTCAGTAAAAACTTAAAGTTTTTAGCCTTTTAATTTAATATTTAAATGTAGTTTATTATGAGGAAGTATGGCTGTTTTCTGAAAGCTTTGTTAATCAACTTAAAGCTCCTTGTAAGTGTAGCTCTTTATAGAGTGAAGACATCTTTGATGCAACTTTGATTTTAAAATCTAAAAGAAAAACTATGTAAAAGCTTTGTTTTTTCAACAAGTCGACATTTGATAAGTCTAAATTTAAAGAGAATACTTTCATAGACAAGGTGCATTGATCATCATGACCTTCAATGCAATGTCTTCACCAATAACTCAATTTAAAAGTAATACAATCTTCAAAATAGTAACTAATGTCTTGCTAGAAATAAAGTTTTCAAGAATAACATTTATGCAACGAGCTAAATTCAAGAAAGAAATTTATAAATGATAACTGAACGGAATTGATACATTTTAGAATTTTTTCAATTAAAACTTATCCTTATTTCCACTAGCGTTACTTCAAATATCAATTTTAATTCAATGATAAATACAATTTTTATAAAAAATATTCAAATTAGTGTTCAGATAGTCAGAAGTACTGAAGTATATGCATGCCTAAGTTATATTTCAACAACAGATACATTATCTCTATATCGTTAAATGTGGAAACTTGTGAAGTTTTCGAAAAACTGATATTTGTAATTGTTAAGCAAAGGCATGCGAATATATCCCCCAAAATCTTACATATTTTGAAATCTATACAAGTTGTTTACAATTGAAGTGAAATTCACGGATCCTGCATCAGATTCTACTCTGAAAACCAATGCAAATCTGGATTCAGCGGGAATGAACTCAGTTTATGAATATTGAATGACAATTTTGTAAAATGGTTAGCATTTCATAAATGTTACATTGTGCTGTTACCAGCTTTTTAAATTTATTTATAAAAATGAGCTAGATTCCATATTTCGTTGTACATTGAATTTATTGAAAACCTTAATAACATCAATGTAATAATAATAAATCAAGAAGCATTATATATCTTTGACATGGACACATCTATGGGTTCTTGATCACTCATGTAATGATGAAGTTTTGTACCAAGATTTATTCCAGTGCTTGAATTAAGTTAAAATATGAATATTTTTCAATGAGAAATCCGAATTTTGTAACAACAGTCAAAATCTTATTGTGCCTATTGTTCAGATAATACAAGTCGTCTAATTTCCATTGTAACAAAAACTACCTTAAATGTCTTCATTTGTTCGTGAGTTATAAGCGACTAATACATTTTTGAGGAAACCATTACAGATTTTGAAAAAATTCTGGTGGAATTAGGACTAACAATGTTCTGTTTAAAGTATTTTAATTTTTCAAGGCATTTTGTTGGAAATTTTGTAAAGAAATACTTGAAATTAGTAGTGCAGTCAATATCCACCAATAAATACATTTTTAAAACCCTACTCTTGATTAATTATATTACTATTTAATGTAACTAAGAAAGAATAAGATTTGGATATAAGCAGCATTAATACTTTATTTATTATTACTTAATAAAAATTTCAATATCTCTACATAATTTATGTTATGCTAAACTATTGCAATCTTTACTCGATAATTTATTGGTTTATTTTAGATTATTTGCAAGGTATGTAACATTTTAATTTTATGTTTTAACTAGAACTAGCATGGTGAATCAGCAGCTAAGATATGCAGTGATCTCTTGACATTTTATCCAGATAAATGTGCAAAAATACATCGCAATTCTTCAGTCGACCACAATTCAAACTCATGGTCCTGGAATTCCAAAAATGAGATAAAACCGTTGTTTCATAAAAACAGCTGACATGCAAAACAAAATGCTCTTTGTAATGCTTCCTCCAAACAATAAGTTTCAAGAGGCTTTCACTGCTTAGCGTATCAAGTTTTTCTAATATTAGAGAAATCTGAGTTCCCAGGTTACCTCATACATTTGAAAAAGAATTCAGAAATTTTTTCATTGAAATTAAGGTCATTTATATATTAATGTCCTTGTTGAAGATTAGTTATATTCAAATTTGTGATAACTACCAATAATTGTCAACATAGTTAAAATAATTGAGTATTCTAATGTGCTTTATGCATTAGCACACTAAATCAAAGCAAGTTTCTGTAAAATTGTGTCAGCCAAACGTATTGCAAATTATCAGTACAATTTCTCTACAAGTACCATATTGATAATTTGCTAATTTTCTCCCTTTTTCTATGTTAAAGCTCTACCACGTGTTGATGAGAACCGAATTTCAAATACTGCATTCCAAATCATCAAATAGATTGCCAAATGCCCAAGTGATTTTCGACACCAATACAAAGAGATAACCCCTGCCGCAAGTTTTTGATACATTGATTATTGTATACTTCCTTTGAAGTAAGCGTAATCTTAGAATATATGAAAGTTTTTAATGTCGTACTTGATGCGCAGATGGTTAGCTGCAATATTTTGATGTCCATAAAAACTACGAAAATGATTTATTATTTTGGAGCCATTTTCTGGTATTTATAAAGTCGCATTCCTTATGTTCGTATTCCTCATTTTTCATTCGATTTTTTTATGTAGTATATATTATAATAGCCTTGATATATATTAAATAAATTATTCAATCAAGTATATAAAAAATGTAATAAGCTATGTATGACTACGACCTACTAAAAATGAGCAGGTCAGGGTATGACATAAATAGTTCATAAAAATAGTGTAATGTGTTTTTGCAAATGATATCAAAAAATTTGTAAAAGATATTTTTGCAAGTATATCTTCTACTAAAATGATTTCGATAGTATCAATTTAACCTGTTCAATACATATTAAATACATGAGAAAAACAAATTCGGGATTAAATCTGATTGCATAAATTATGATTAATTTGATTGGGTAAAAACCTTTTTATTGATTTTATTGTAACATACAATATATATATATATATATATATATATATATATATANCATTAGACGAAATATTTTTTGTTGAAAAATCTTTATCCCGACAGATGGCGCTCGAAAGTGCTAAATATAGTCTATCTTAATACATTAGGAAATATTATTTTGTGCAATTTCTTCTAAAGTATGCAACATTTTTAAAAACAACTCTGAGAATATGAGTGTTAATGTCCTTAAGATTCCATAGAACCATCAAAGCACTCATTGACTTTGCTAGTTTTTTGGTCAATTTATGGCAGCTTTTTGTCAAAAATCAACGATTTTTGAGGTAAATTTCAATATTTCGGGCTGTGAGGGAACATTTTCAAAGAACAACTCTCGGAATTTGATTGGCTGCCGCATGACGAATCAATTTCACGTTATTCGGTAGTAATCCCTTTACCCATTGTACGGTCAATTTACCATTCAATTGAGAGCGTCTGTTTCCAGAAACACTACATGGCTGGTAATTCAAATCTAATTTTGGACGCGAAGGATTTCAATTACAGGGGTTTGTATATAATTTAATTTTGCTCCATATTTACTATATTTACTATTGAGTGAATGCCTATTAATACACCTGAATTTCTATTTTTATTTGTTCCAGTAATATAAGTTGTTGATTATTGATTAAGTGTAAATAATTTCCTACTTATATCTTAAAATAATATTTGTTAACCTCGAAATTTTTTAGGACATCATTGAAGATTCATGAATTTTAGTGGCAATGTTTCTTTTCAGAGGGAATTTCCAGTGAATACCTAGCTACAATATATTTGACGTTTGATCAGATTCTCTTCAAAAATTACAATGAAGGGTCTATACGTCTATATTCGAGGATATATACAATATGGCGCATACAGTCCACTACAATATCCGCTAGAAAATAGTGCATTTTATATGTTTGGATGACTTTCTGATATATTATTAGTTTGGCATCCGTCTAAAAATAGTGCATCTACTATATTTGGCTGAGCTTATCCTTGTACATTATAGCATTCTTCTTTGTCTCTTCTTCACTTTTCATATTTTAGCTCTCAACTTTATATATTTAGACAGCCCAAATTGTCCCTATNATATATATATATATATGTGGTATGGGACAAGTTCGCGGAAAAACTTGAAAAAATATAAATAAGACAAAATTACGCAGTTCTTAAGAATTTTTATTAAAACTTTCTATAATGATAGTCTACATGCTACGATCATTTTGAAGGCACTTCACAAGTCGGCTCCTGAATCGGCTAATGACATGCTTTGTGTAGTGTTCACTCATGTCCTTCTAGACCTTCTTAATTGATTTGCTAAGATCGTTTAAGTTGCTGTGGGCCTTTCCATTAACCTTGACAAGCATGTGTGACCATATTGCATAATCCAGAGGATTTAGATCTGGTGAGGCAGGCGGCCACATGGTCTTTAGCCAGAACTCAATTCCATTTGAAATCAACCATGCTGATGTGTGACATGTTGTGCCATCCTGCTGGAATATGTAGTTGCCACCTGGATAATTTTGACGTATCCACTTCAAAAATGTCTTGTAGAGAAGTTCCTGGAACACCAGGCTGTTCATTTTTTCACTCTCTTTAACAAATATGAGAGGAAATTTCTTCCCATCTGACGCCATAATTCCAAGGACCATGAGCTTAGCAGGATTCTAAGTCACTGTAGAATACTTTACAGTTTTGTCGACCTGTTCTCTATTAACAGCAGTAATGTATCTGTCATTCTGTGGGTTGATGACAGCATCAACAACAAGCAACTTCTCATCACTAAATATCTTTAGCCAGTTTACAATATCTCTTGTGCGCTTTAAGCGGTTGCTAGTACCTCTGCCAATATTTGTAACCTTTTGCACCTTCAAACTTTTACTTCCTGAGCCTTCTTTAGCAATTCTACCACCATTGTGACGACTCATATTTAAGGTTCTGGTGATTTTGACTGTTGTTGTCCTCTGAATTTTATTGATGATCACTTGTGCCTTTTTGATTGTTTTGTTTGCCCTCACAGTTCTTGGTCGACCACTTCTAATTTTGGTTTGTAAACTTTCACCATTCCCTGTTGCTTTTTTGACACTGTAAACCACCGTTTTGCCAACCTTTAGATCTTTGACAATGTCTAATGGCTTGTGGCCCGCTCTTAGTAAATTGGCAATGTCCATGCGCCTTGCTTCAAACTGTATATTAGCTGTCATCATAGCGCTTTGTTGTTTTAATGCCAAACACCGCATTTGCCCCGCATTATGTAAACAAAATTGAAGGCAATCTGTGCATTAATTCAAGATCGTGGGACAATTTTAAATTTTTTTTCACGAACTTATGCCTTAACGTTTATATATATATATATATATCGCATAGTTATTCAATTATATATTTGTTTATGTCTACATTATTGTCATTAATGAAATTTTCAATTTACTGGCAGTCAAAATTGGACGCTATTTGGTATGCTAAAATTTCTTTAATCTTTCACTTCATTAATTTGGAAAGTGTACCACTTTCTTTGAAGATTAATATTATAGGGTTTGATGTTTGATTAGATTTGGAAAGATTAATCAAATTATATTTTAATCATGAAGATTTTCTAATAAATATCTAAGATTTGATAAACTGAATTGATCGAAATTGGATTTTAAAAACAGGCAAACCTAAAATTGAATAAAGTATCATTAGAATTCAGTTGAACATTATTAAAATCCGTCAAATAAAAAGATATTATATGAAGAAAGACATGAATTAGAAGCGTACTAAATATTTTATAAAATAGGTTGCAAGATCACCAAGGTATACAGAAACACCTCACTGAAATTAATTTGTAGTAATGTGTTATCTGCATGAACTAGAATCAAAGGTAATATGGGCATTGTAGAGTAATTTTGACAATACTATTTACCATAAAATGATATATTTTTTTAAGAATTATTTGAATCAAAACCCTTATCTTAGTCAGACGTACAGCAAAAAATCTAACAGTACTAATACTAGTCACAACATTTTTTAGCATATCAAGTATTTTATAGCTTATATTTTTTGAGGTTAACAAAAAATATATTAGACTATTAAACCTGTAATGAGATTGAAAGAAAGCCAATCACTTAACAATTGAATCCATCATTGCAGAGTTTTTAAATCTAATTTCAAATTTACAGATTTATATAAATGTATACTTCATATTTAATAAACTTTTATAAATAGAAAATAATGAGGTTGTATCTCTTTTATAATGTTGATTGTTAATTACATTATTAGTACATCAAACGACTTGATAATGCTTTACTTCTTAAGCAATCTTATCTATCCTTGCAGCAGTAGAATAAATTTTTCTATCTTCTTTATTAATAAAAAGCTTTTATTTATGATAAATACATTCAAGTTGCATTGACCTTAGAACTGATCCATAATATTTGTACGATTAATTACATTATTATTAATAAAGAATTCCAAAATTATTCCTTAATGATACCTAGAGATAATCTAAATTTTTATATTCCTGCATGTTTCTACAGATCGAACTGGAATGGTCTTCAAAATTCGGAATATGTGTTTTAGACATGTAGTAATTACAAAATATTATTATGTAAGGAATAAAATCCATTGCAATCATTATCGAAAAACGATAGATTGAAACTAATGAATACTCAAAGTTTAAATTATAGGTAAGACTATGAGAAAAAATTAAATAGCTTGAAGGTATATCAAACTCTTGTGCACAACTCTGCACTGGCAAATCTCTGAAAATAAGGGAAGAGTGAATACTAATGGCAATATTAAAGTGGTGGACAGAAATGTTAATGTGTCAATTTTTTCCCTCACATGTTAAAAGAAATCTCCAACATACCTATTTCTGACCTAATTCTGAAGAATAAATATACTAAAATTAAATAATTGTTTAATCGAAATAGATAAAAACATTTGAACAATTCTACAATCTATTTTCCAAATAAAATTGTGACTGATTTTGTCCAAGCGTGAACTATTGAGAGGCACACAAGTGTTATAACATCGTTAAAATTTATGAATATATTAAATATTTAGAAAGAATGAAAAATTGAAAACAATAGTAAATATATCAGCAAAAATATATTTAAGAACAATTTCTAATAGAAAATATAAGCTTAAGAATAAAATCATGAAAAACTTTGATTATTTTTTGTATTGAGCTATGCAATGAATTATCACCTCAAATTAAAGAGGAACACTTACCCAAAGACTTCAGAAAAGCAAGGAAGAGCACCTGTTTAAGTTAACAAAGAAGTCGAACGATTTAGACGGTCATGCTTAATAATTTAAGAAAAAATCAAATTTATAAAATTTATCAAATAATTTACAATTTATTTGAATGTGGAATTATGTACAGAGGATATAAGATCCAAGGCAAATTTCATTGCTATATCAAATCAAATACAATATTAAGAAAACAAAAACAGCATAGAACAAGCTATTTGCAACATTTATACAATAAGATTCAAAAGCAATTTATTGCTACAATAAACTAGTACAAAAATCACAAATTTAAGCAAGATGAGTCACTTCAGTTACTTAAGCTAAACAGGTTTGAGTTTCTATTATTTTTATTTACATTTATCTCTGTTTTTAGTTATTGGGAATATATATATATATATATATATATATATTAGTAATATATATATATATATATATATATATTACTATTATTATTATTACTAAAGTTACTATTTCTTACTTCAAACAGCTTCATGCTAGTGTTCCTCTCAGCTTGGGGAACTCACCAGTTCCCAGGGAGTCTGAGAGCTTTCCTCAGGACTCTAGCTGTTCCTAACAATTATGCCTTCTGTGCTACTGCTCCTCCCCACTTTGGTATTCTCAACTCCTCCAAGTATCTCTTATGCTTCTTACTCACTGCTCCTAGTGCTCCTACAACTACCGGGACTACTTCAACTTTCTTTAACTTCCACAGCCTTTCTATTTCCTCTGCTAACTCTCTGTACTTGTCTATCTTCTCTTTCTCCTTGCTTTCTACATTTATGTCCTTTGGTACTGCTATGTCTATCACTGTTCCTAATCTTTTCTCTTTGTCTCCCACTACTATGTCTGGACTCCGTGCTTCTATCACTTTGCTTGTCTGTATGTTGAAGTCCCACAGTATCTTAACCTTCTCATTTTCTATGACGCCCTGTGGCTTGTGCTCATACCACTTGTCTTCTGCTTCTAACCCATGCTGTCTGCTCAAACTCCAGTGTACCATTCTTCCCACCTTGTCATGCCTGAACTTATACTTATTCTGTGCCAATTTCTCACACCCTGCTATCAGATGATCTACTGTCTCCGCCTCTTTCTTACATAGCCTACACTTATCACTTACTTCTACTCTTCTGTCTATATGCTTCTTCACCCAGTTTGTTCTTATTGCTTGCTCCTGTGCTGCCATCCTCTGTGTTCCTCCAGTATTCTCCATGCATTGCCTTCTGCCTATTCTATTATTATTAATATTATTATTATTTTTATTATTATTACACAAACATTCACAGAAACTTTGATTATATTACTATGCATTGTACATATTAATTTGTAGTTAATAATTTTTCTATATTCTATTTTTTGTCATGTGTTAGTAGATTTTTTGTATACATACATTACGCAATAAATTTGATTTGACTCATATTATGAATATTATAATAATTATTATTTTTCTATTATTCAATTTTCTCGATTTTAGTAGACATTTCCACTAAACTTGGCTTAACACTACACAAAGTGTGCTTAGTGCACATGTAGTTTAATTAATAGAGAATACATCTATTAGTTCAAATGAAAACAAAAAGTGGTTACTATATATTTTTCGCTTAAATGAATATTTATAACTAAGATATACACATTTTTTGTCTTTAAATTTTTATTGAACTGATTTGATTTATCACTTGTAGCTTCATTAGTTCATTGACTTTAATATTTTAGTTAAAAATAACTATAACAAATTTCAATGGTTTCATTTTGCAGGGCTAAGTAGTTATTTCTATATATAACGCCTAGAACAATAAACGTTTTACTCAATTTAATCTGACCCTAAGTCTGAATTCTCCAAGGAACAAGTTAAGTGGAATTTCAATGAATATTACCTGTCGCTGCAACAAATTTATATTAAACAATTAATATCTTAAATTAATTGTTTCTAAATATATTGCTTTTTTTATTAAATTCTCATTTAAATATAGTATAATAATTTAGTATTTAAATGTATTTAATAAAATGTATACATATGATAAATTGATAATCCTTAACACTAATAATTTTTTTCAATAACAGAACGTTGTTTTTGAAACTCAAATCAAGTTTTTCCTTTTTTCTGACATGACCCCTTGTTATTTAATTAACCGTAAAAGTGGATAATATTTGCACTGTAACAGAATGTGCATATATATATATATATATATATATACATTTACATATATATTAATATATATGTATATATATATATATATATATATATATATATATATATATTAAGCTTTATGAAAAAAAAAATTTGCTAGCCATTTTTGATCATTATCTAAACATCGCTTCACTTTGGTGATAGACAAGCAACACAATAGATTCCAGATCAGTTTTCTTAAATTCAATTGCTTTGTTAATTAAACAAATTTTAGTATCATCTTAAAGTTTTTGAAGCTTAATTTGGTTTGTTACTGATTTTAGACTTACAGCTTTTTTGATTTCTGTTCATTTTAAGCAACACCACACATTTACTGTAGGACATTTTCAAAAAATCATTAAAGTGCTAACATCACTATCAAATTTAAACATATGTGCAGGAAATCACTTGACATTATCACAATAATTATAATTTGAGAATAGTCACAGACACATTTCAAAGGAGAAAATCACATTTAATATATTTAGAAAGAGCACATTTGTTAATTGAATTGATTATCATCATGCCAACATACCTTGAGAGTCTTATATCTACTACTGCTTGGGGTTAGAAAAAATTCATAAAATGATATATTAATATGCAATATGCGTCACTTTTCATACTATTTTGCTACAGGCGTTACGATTTCTAGGCTATGCATGTTTCTTTCGTCAAAGGTTTGTGGCCAATGGTTTGCAATCATTTTACTTACAAAATTCAATCGACTAGCCTGTGTTCTGAGTAAAGCACATACATAGCATAACTTAATTACCTTAAATTCAATAATAGCTGCAGAAGATCTCCTGAGTTTGCATCAAAATAAGATATTTTCAGTATTAAGGGCACATGGTAGGTGAAGTAAAACTAATGAAACGCAACTATTTGACGGCCAAATGGTAAATAACAAGAATAATTCGAATTATTTGACGATGGACTTCATTTTACTTTCGGCTGCCCGATGGGCATAGCAAAATTAATGGTATATTTATTTCTGTACATATTATCAGCCTTATTCGGGAAATATACTAAAGCATAATAGAGTTTTCATATCTAAATACTGACTTGCGTTTATTTTACACCCATACTAACATGTTATTGGAACATGCCATTTTTGAGGTTCTTATGAAAAAAATTATTACTGTGGACTGCCTAAAAAGGTCTCCCACATCTTATGTTATTATCCATGGGAACCTAGTTTACTGTGATTTTAATGCTTCTGAATAATTTCTTTCTTTCCGTAAAGTAAATGTCCGATTTTTCAACAAGATTTCTTCCTTATTTTGTTCAATCGATTTAGAAAAGTCTATCTTTATATCTGTTTGAGAGAATTTAGAAAATTTTTTAGTACAATACGAAAATGATCCCATGTGGTTTGGTCGTCTCCAGCAATCCCAAAAAAATATTAAAAAATCGAATTACTTACTCTCTTATGCATAAAAAACTGCATTAACTCTTATTTATTTAGCTGCGGTATTGAGATGAGGCCCTTGTTGAAATTTTTTCAATCATTTATTTATGTAAATGTGACTCGGTGACACAGTAGACACGGAAACCTTAAGAAAAAAATTGAGCAGTTCATCCAGTTGCTTCAGCCTTCAGTAAGCTTTGTCGAAACGTTGACGACGCTCATGGCAACTTAATTGAAAGTCAAGTATCTTGTATGATTAATAAATATTACTACCGCGCATGCAGTGTTGAAATGTCGAGCAAATGCTTTATCAAGTCTTGTCTTCCTAAAAAACAGCTAAATTCATTATTATAACTGTTTGGTTTTGATTACATACATTTGTTAGTTATGAAAAATCGTTATTCTTGTGAGTTGCTACAGCCTACATCTACATAAGCAAAGTTTAGCATAAACTTAGAGTGACTCATTAGTTAATAGAATGATTTAACATTATTGTTTTAATTTTAGAAACTTTTCAGCAGAAAAAATGTTAATTAATTATCATATTAACATTTCAGTTATGCATTTTAAAATTCGACCTAGCATTCAATTTTGCTTTTCCTTCTAATCTATATTAATAGCAAACATTTTTTACTACAAAATAATATTGGACGTTTTCTTATGATCTTTTTAAATTATTCCAAAGGCATGTACAGGCTAAAACTATAACTACATTGAAATTATTTACCAATACTGCCCAACATCGGTCAAAGTGACAAATACTAATATAGTCTATAAAAATACAAAAGTAAAGTTGGCTGATAATTGTTTCACACAAATTTATTGCAAAATACCATACATAATTCTGTTTTATGTATTCTTAAAAAGCATGGTAGCAAGATAATTAACTTTAGACAATATTTTGGTTCTATATAAGTGCAAACCATATATTTTTATTTGATTTAGAATAAATATGCTGCCTGAAAGAACAGCGATTTCTAAATTCATGAGCTTAAAGGATTTGATGAAATCTGTTGCAAAATCTTGAAATAACGGCCCTCGGGCAGCATGAAAATTATCAGATTGTATCCAAGGTGATCTAGTAAAGTACAATGAAATCAATGAAAGGGTAGCATCCCCAAAATGGATATCTTGACATATTCAACATTACAAGGGCAATACCGAATTCTGTTGACCAAAGAGTATCAACTGGCGCTCATTTTTTTCCAAGAATACCTCTAATATAAGTAATGCCAATAATATTTTCAATTTATGACATCGATATAGGCTTTCAAAAGCTTGTATTTATTTTGATATTTATCTTGCATAAAATCAATAAGCAGAATTCTCTATGCACTGATCGGATCGGATAATTTTTTTGTTTTTTTGATTGATTTATTCCCCGTGAGAACCTAATGCTATCATGTTGAGCAGATCCTTCAACATTCAATACAGTATTTGCATGTTTTCATTCACACCGAGTGTGATTTTTGTCAATGAGATTCTTCGTGGGCTCTAATATGGGTTCATGTTTTCAACTATAATTTGAAGAGGACTAAATTATCATTTTCAATATCCTTCTCAAATAAAATGTTATCAGAATCCATTGAATCAACTCCAACTTCAATTTGCGCTTGATCAAACGCTGAAAAATAGATTCAATGCTGAAAATCGCAGTACATTACTAAGAACATCCTATAGCATTAGTTCCATTGTCCTTCCTACAATAAAGCTGATCTGGCAAGTGTTTTGAGTACTTACAAAACTTACTGGTCAAATGACCAAAATGGGCATTTAAGATATTTGTGAAAATATTGGTAAAACAATGAAAATTTTAGTGAACACTAAAAACAATTTTGCAGCACAATATAATAATTGTCTGAAAAGATCAAATCAAAAATCTTGAATGAAAATTTTCGTAAGACAAAAACATTTTATTCCCAGTCAAGAAGACCGGTTTAGGCACTCTAATGTTAAACACATTATTGAGTCTTAAAATTCCACATGAATTAAGGAAAATGTCTTTAAATGCAAAAAGTGATTGTTATTACACAGGTAATGCGGAAATCTTTTTTCAATGGAACTAAAGTAGCATTAGTGCATTACATGAAAAGCCAATACCCCACACTTAACGTAGGATCTTGTGAAAATATGTCTGTTATTGGCTTCATGATTCAGCACTGATATCGTCTTGGAGACTAATAATTTATTAAAATATGCATTTATATCCAATATTTGAAGAATACAATCTGAAATAAAGACTACAGTGTCACTCATGAGTTTAAAAACCCAAGTAAATTCAATGAGAGTTTTGCCTGTGTTGAAGACTTTTCTAATAGTAGTAACACTCACACCTTGCAATTCATCAACACATGTATGCATAGACTTATAAATAAGTATATGATGTATGACACATTAAGAAAACAAACGGGAGTCTAAGATAGATCAATTATTTTGGAAGAAATATAACTTAATTTTTAGAAACCAAAAATGCTCAGGTCTCTAAATTTATGAGCAACACTGTATATATATATTATTTTACATGGTTATATACATATATATATATATATATA
>CABFPE010000621.1:262881-280165 GCA_900660155.1 Hofstenia miamia | reverse complement strand
ATATATATATATATATATACAGGGTGTTCCACAAAAATATCCCCTACTTTTTAATTGATTATATCTACGCTTTAAATTAACATATTTTAATAATTTTTTTTTCAAAATGTAGTAAATTTTGTTTTCTTTTCGAATAATTTAAGTTCCTGGAAATCGGTTGAATAACCAATTCTACCCTGAAAGGGTAGAAAACTATTTGTTCAAAGTATAATATAACGAACAAACAAAAATCATTATCTTAAATAACGTATATTTACATAATAATTCATTTCATAAAAATTCATAATTTCATCATTTGAAGACCTCTAAAATGCAGCTGACTTAAGAGAATTTTCATCGTATTGGAATATGAAGTAATGAAAAACTATGAACAAGTTAGAAGAGCATTTAGTGACCATTTCCCGGCAAGAAACTCTCCGAATAAGAAGACAGTGTATCGCACTGTTAGAAAATTCAATGAACATGGAAATATCCTCAAACAAAACAAAGGAAACTCAGGACGAAAAATAACTCAAAGAACAAAATAATATCGCAATTGTCCAGCAAGCGATTACTGAGAATCTTAAAATCTCTACGAGGCGCAATGAGACCAACCTCTCCAATTCAACATTCCATAGAATATTAATGATAGATCTTGGTCTTCATCCGTACAAGATGCAAATCAAAGATGAGTTACAACCCAATGACAACGCCAGGAGGAGAGCGTTTTGCAATTGGTTTATTTCGAAAGATCAAAGGTTTACGGAAAAGTTGGTAGTTACCGATTAGGCAGCATTTTCTATGAACGGAAGAGTGAATATTCAAAATGCTAGGTTTTGGAGTAATAATCAACCAGAAGGAAATGTGTTTGAAAAAAGCATACAAAGAGAGAAGCTGTCGGTTTGGGCTGGTATGTGCGGAAATAGAAATGTTATTGGACCCTTCTTTTATGATGGAAATCTTAAAGGAGAATTTTATTTAGAAATGTTGAATGAATTGATCATTCCATCATTAGAACTTGCTTATCCCGGTAATAAATTTCAACACCTTTGGTTTCAACAGGACGGTGCTCCTGCCCATCGTCGAATCATAGTTAAAGACAGATTGCAAAAGGTCTCTGGGCAGCGAGATATTTCTCTTGGAAATGAAATTGAATTGTTACCAAGAAGCCCTGACCTTACTCCATGTGATTTTATTCTTTGGGGATATGTAAAGGAACAAGTTTTCAACACCTCCCTCATTAATGATTCTTCGACAACGTATTGAAGAAGAGTTTCAAGATCTGAAAGAAAACGGTGGAATGATTAAGAAATCTCTTCGTTCAATGGTGGACAGAAGTCAATTGTTTTGAGAGAAATGGAGGGCATGTCGAAAGATAAATTATTTAATGTAAATAAACGTTATTTAAGATAATGATTTTTGTTTGTTCGTTACATTATACTTTGAACAAATAGTTTTCTACCCTTTCAGAAAATCGATCACTGTGAATTGATTATTCAACCGATTTCCAGGAACTTAAATTATTCGAAAAGAAAACAAAATTTACTACATTTTGAAAAAAAATTATTAAAATATGTTAATTTAAAGCGGAGATATATCAATTAAAAAGTAGGGTAGATTTTTGTGGGACACCCTGTATATAATATAAAATTCGTATAAATGTATATTTACATAATATAATATTTTTATAATCACAATTCTCAATATAATTCGATTTCAAATATTTGCATTGAAATCAGAACATTAACATAATGCGTTGAGATGATCTCAGTAAAATGGAGCGCAAAGGTAAGTTAATCTTTAGTGATATAATTTCTCAAAATTTTTACTTCGTACTTCATCAATAGTTCTTTTATTAAATTTGAGGTGTTCTTTCCAATAAAATTGTCTGTCAGAAGATGTAATTTAATCTAAAATTCATTGGAAAATTACAATTTTGACTATAATTTTGTTGACCAAAAATTACAATTAACATAATTTAACATCTTCTCTGCAACATTGGCTTCATGCTGATTTCTATCATTAGACGTATGACATCAAAGTCCATTTACATTACATAGGGTTAGAATGATGCTGAAATCATTTGTTACCGATGTCCATTGCAATAAATTTATTCAAGATAGTGTGTATTGCCATCACTGAATAAAATAATTTAGAGTTTAAGAAACCTTTTGTTGAAATTAATTCCTTAGAGTATTGAAAACTGCAGTGAGGACGTTTTACATTCCAAGAAGAATGTATTGACTTATTACTCAAACCTAATGCTGTTTTCAAAGCCTTTCCGATGATCTTATCCATAACAAACTCCGAAAAGAAATATTTTCACAATTAATTTCTTACTGGTATTCTAAGTGTGATGTAATCATAAACAACGGGAGTGAATAATTTCCAATAATCAAGTGTTTTACAGTTGTTACTATAGTGAAAG
The DNA here is from genome assembly GCA_900660155.1 of Hofstenia miamia. NCBI lineage: Eukaryota > Metazoa > Xenacoelomorpha > Acoela > Hofsteniidae > Hofstenia > Hofstenia miamia. The sequence goes on along the minus strand of CABFPE010000621.1, from coordinate 277,758 downwards.
AATAATTGGTCATGACAGCTCCATGTAAATTTTAACGTTTATGCTTTATATATTTTCAAGAAATTCGCCACCACACATTATAAAATCAAGAGGTTAATGCATAAATTGTTCTACGATTGGGAATATTACTATTAGTTAAAGAGAAAATAAAGAGAACGCCATAAGAAAATGCTTGAGAAAAATAGCTATTTATAAAATTCGTAATTTTCAAATTTAGACTAATTATGAATCAACAATTCCAAAACGAAACTATTCAAACAAATGCGCTTGCACTAAATCAAGATCAATACATTTAATACTAATTTTATTCATTTTCTCACAAATGTTGATTCAATTGTTTCATTCAATTACAATTATTCCTTTATTAAAATTGTGTAAATACTCTTTTACAAAAATTGATTAGAAATTTTTTGTTCATTGTAATATATTTTCTACAGAAGTAAAACTTGATAATAAATTATTTAAAATATATGCTTTTACATGTTCATTTTATGTCTTTCCTATCAAGCGTATGGAAAACATCACTTACAGATCTTGCATAAATGACTGACTACAAGGGACAGACTGTCTTTACAATTGTAAAGTGCTTTTATTTTTAGAAGTGGAAGTCTCCAATTCATTTAAAATAAAATTCAAAATTTAGCATTAGCGATCTGACCTTGATGCTAATAGAAATCAATAATTGATTAAATTGTGCGTTTAGTTGAGTTAATTTAGATTTCTGTCTATAATTTATAGGTGGATGATGGAAATACTGATTATCCGAAATTAGCATCTACCAACTAATTCGAAACAGGAAATCAGCAATTCCTGAAATTGATTGAAATAGGAAAAATCAGAACCATTTGCAGAAAAAAATTTAGCTAAAGAGAACTTCCTAAACTTTACCGAGATCATTATTGATTATGATTAATAATCGATATAACGGGGCATTTAATATATCAAAAATTTCCAATTTTACTTTCTAAAAATTTGAAACATTAAGCATATCTTATGCCAGCTAAGTATGTTGTCGTCGGCATGATAGCCTATAATTACAATTAAATGTATTATATTTAATAGGGTGACCCACCATGCCAGTATTTTAGAAATCTAAGTACATTAAATATATTAATGTAAAAACTCTGCCTTGTTTTAATTTTTTTACGGATAAAATAATGATATTGAAACAATAATTGGTTTTTAATTAAACTTTTTCTCTTTTCTAGATATAAGTTTGTCTGCAATTAAACCAAGCATGTGACTTAAAAAAATATTTCCTAATATAATTCAACAATTTCAGTGAGTATAATAAACACTTTTGAGGTATGGAAGGAAATATTTAGCAGTGCTAATATGTTCCGTAAATTTACATTTCATCCAAATATATAATTCTAATAATAGGTAATAAAACACTTTAATTCCAGTTATTAATTCACCGTTTTCTTAAGAATTAAAATCGTACAATTTCACTTGTGACATAATCAATTCATTTTCATTAAATATACATCTAGTCTTAATTTGCGCTTGCATTGTGTCTATGTGAAATAGAAGCTCTTGACTTACACTGTTCTCCAAATAACACATATATAAAATATATTTAAAAAATAATTTGATTGAAATCATTCTGCTCCACTTTTAAACTTAGTTTACTATTATTGCAACTAAAAAGGGTAGATTGCAAACAATGAAAAATTAAAATGCTCTTTCCAGAATAGTAACTTAAGCTACATGTATATTGAACTTGCAAAAAAAATTGAAATATATTTAAGCTTCACAAATAGAATGATTGTGAAAGGTTCTAAGGGGATTACTTCAAAACTATTGATTTAGGAATAGACAGCAAAAGAGTTAAATTCTACATTCTAAATTACTATTTTGGTTAAAATTCAACAAACTGGATTCTTCATCTTGACTTTGGCGAAATTGTAACTGCAATTTTGTTCAACAATTCTAATTGTTTTGATTCTACATGATTTGATGAATCAGATTATTTAATGATTATACAATATGCACTCATTAAATTAGTTGGGTTGAGTTAACCTTTAAAAAAATAAACTAAGCCTGTAGCATGACCTCGCCACTAATTGATTTACATTAGAAATTGCTTTCGGCCCTCTATCTCTAGAAAAATAATAAAATTTAAAGAAATGTTAGCGTTTTTCACATAGCATATAATAGAAGCGTATGCCATTTTCATAGTTAGCAGATAACCCGTGTGCAGTGTTTCAAATATAGCATCGTTTATTACTTGATATAAATGACAAAACGACAGGGTTCCTGTTATCAATATTTTATAGAATAGGGTGGAGTAGAATGGTTTAAATTTTTTAAAAAGAGGGGTTCTATAAAGCTGTCTCTACTTCTAAGACCGCACTTTTCCATGTTTTTATGTAGTTGCCAACTTAACTGTGCTAGTTACCCCTATTTTTACTTGGAAGAGGCAAAATCCTTCAAATATCTTCCTACTGTATACCGTTTTGTAGTGCTTAACGAAACTAAGAAACGTTTCCCAGTATTAAAATTGTACTACATGTAAACAATTCAATGAAAATGGGTTTTTTCATTGTAAAATTTAATAATCGTCAAATAATGGATCTACTACAACTGAAATGTTGATTAGATCTAGCAAAAAACCAACAGGATTGATGACATTGAATGCTGATTTCTTATATCTCTACTAATACCGGTAGTTATTTTAGTGGTTACAACATACTTGCGAAGTACCCACTCAAATGTTGCCAGACTTGTTTTTCTCTAAGAATTCTAAAAATGTTAGAAACAACGTCATAGAAATGATCCAACCCATTTTCGTGCCATCAGCCAAAGTTGGGTACGGACATGACCTACTATAAAGTAGGTCATGGTACGGATCAGAAGGTAACTGGGTCATCGGATCAATTTTTCATTTATAATTTTCTGGTCAATTAGATCCCCGCATCATATTTTCTTAATATGTACAAGAAATATATGTACACAAAAATTATTATGCAAGCATGTGTGCACTAATTGACTTAATAATTTCAGAAGTTCTTAATGCTAATTTTTGTTTATTTATGAAATTGTTTAATATAAGCTATATTATGTTAATATTAAATCGTGAAATTCTGGTCTATGGTGTTAAATATTTAAGCGAATATGTTTGCAAATAGAAAAGAAAGACTTGCAGGTTCAAATTTTCAATCATAAAAAATTTAGCTGAAGTTACATTTCGGTTTTGATTATGCAAAAAACTTCGTTTCATAAAAAAATTAGTACTATTATTATACTTCTAATTTAAGTAAGATATTTAAATTTTATATTTAGAAGGAATTTCCGGCTATATAATGGGGTGAATCCTTAGAATGTCTTCGAAAATTATCGTGATGTGTTGCTTTACTTCAACGAATATGCAAAACCTTACAAGCAACCTTTTAAAAAATCTGTCAAATCTGGGTCATATTTTAAAAAATTTAAAAATCACATTTGTAACCCGATTGCAACTCTGTCATAAACCATGAGCTATGCGTCGAGTAGTTGTCAGGTTGTTCATGGAGCGTATTGCTGGTCATTCTGACATAACAAATTGCAAGAAATAACAGTTTTAAGACTATTTGCTAAAGGGGGCTGATTACGTGAACCCTTTGCAATCTTTTATAAATTTTGCATATCTGAAAATCGCGATATGTTTGTGCTTTCCTGCTTTTAGATTGAAAAGTACTCCGACAAAATTTGAAATAATTTCTTTCACCACCTGTTCTCTCACTATAAGCCTTTTGTCAACAATATTTTCAAAATTTTGATTAGGAAATGAATATTTAGATATAACAAATGTTTTTGTTCCCTATTCCGATATTTTATATCGTTTGTTAAATAAAAGGCATCCCATAAATACATTAGTAAGTTTTATTATTATTAACTCACAAAGCAACATAAAACTATTGAAAATGTACACGACTGCCAAAAATCGCCAATTCTTTGCTCCATATCATTGAACATGATGACGTAATCAACAAATGATGTCGTTATCACCTATTTATTGGGCTAATTTTGTAAAGAAAGATTGTATTAGAAACGTCAAGACTGTAATAGAAAAATCTTTGGTAGAAAAAATTTATTAGGAATCAAAACCCATGTGAGTTCCACTGGGATTAAGCTAAAAGCAAAAACTATAAATTAAGAATTTATGATTTTTAATAAATAAAGATGGTGTATTTAGATGCCGCAAGCTAGTAATTCGTATTTCATTAATCTTATCTTTAGGCAAAATAACCTAGGAAAAATTTTTAAATATTATTTAATAAGAAAACATTTGAAAAAATACTCAAACGTATTTTGATTTGAAACATGTTTTAAGACAGTAGTTTGAATGACTATTTATGGAATAATACATTTTGTGCATTTTAGCCTTGCGAACCTTCTCACTCTAGTAAATATTCAAACATTTGAAAAATTTTCACTAAGAAATGTTTGGTTCATGTAGAGATCGAAATTTTTATATCTCATAGTAAACCATTTGATTTATTTTCTGATAACGCAATAATAATGATCACCGCAAAAATTTGATATCACTGACATCAAGATGTCCTTAGCTATCAATCTCAAACTTGATTAGTAAGAATTGAAATAGATAAAACTAAGTAAAGCGAATGACACTTTTGTCTGTGATTCTTAAATAAATCTTATTGTTTTTAGTTTTTATAGTGAAATACAAATTTTCTCGGTGCTGAGTAATTTGGGCGAAATAATGTTTGAATTTGAAATCAATGAATTACTCACAGTAGTGACAAATGGAAATCAAAATAATAGTAATAGAAAACAGAAAAGTTAACGAAGCACTAATTTCTGCGAATGTTATTTGCAAGTTATAATTCGAGCAACCAAAAGTAAATATAGTTAATATTTAACCACAAACTCTAATTGTCCAAATGTTGTAATAATATGTTTTAAATGGTTGGGCAGGGCTTAAATAAAAAGTTACTATGTTAACAAAATTTGATATTGCACTTTAACATCAATATAGATAATTATTTATTTTTAAGTTAATATCGTTAATTTTACTAAACTATTGTTTAAAACAATAGCCAAACTTCAATTTTAGGATTAGAGAAGGTAAAAGAAATGATGATTTTTTTATTTTGAGCATCATGACTTAGAGTTAACTTTAAAAATAATTTAGAAAATCTCTGCATGTGAATACATTTATTTCTGTTTGCCACTTATAGGATTATTTTTTTGAGTAGCAATGGATTTATCCCTCTAGAGAGTCACTAGATAAATTAGTAATTTTTACTGAAGGTGAAATGAGGTCTTAAAAATGGTTTTTCTATTTAAAGCTAGCTTTAAGCTGGATCTAACTTTAGCGTTGGTGGGTTATTATCAGTAGTTGAAATTGCAATATCCCCTTCAGTCATTATGTGTACAATAGTACACATGCTTTGCTTAAGTTTTTTTCTGCCCCACTTAGATCATAAAATTAATAATTTCTTTAATATTTTAATAATCTTACACTTGTAATTAACTTAAAAATTTACATAATGGGCATATTAAGTCATTTGTTAAACAATATTGACAATTTTTTGACAACACATATTTTGTGTATACTGAAGAGGGCAATGTTCTTAAATTTGATGCCATCTGAGGAGCATTACAAATGCCTTTAAGTACATTCATTCACTGTTTTATGGAAAATAATTGCTTAAACTAAAACAAACTTCTTTAAGACTAAATTCACAACGTGTGCAAATGTACTTATGAATTATATTACTAACAGAAATTTTTTTATTTTTCCTTAAATATTTATAATAAGCAACAAAACTATGCTTAAATACTACCAGAAAAATAATAATTGCATTGCAATGTCTGAAGGGGATATAATTATTTTCTTTCATTGCTAAATTTTCAAATTCCAAGGGAAATTTTTGGGAATACTAATTCACTTACTAATTACGCGAAATTGGACAAATGCAATCCAACATCGGCGCATGCCAAAAGAAGTTTTCTGTCAAAAAACGTTTATCTAAAAACCAAATTTTTTTGCATGAAAATGCAAATATTAATATTGGTTTTCATTGCAATTTTTCAAATTAAGTATTGTAGTTTTTATATCTATTTCTTTTAGATTAACAAAAAGTTAATATATAGCATGTTCTGGGTTAATATCATGCATGTTTACGTAATATTTTTGTTATAATAGAATATAAATTTTCAATATATTTAAAATTCAGTAATTTAGTCGTTTAAATATTTCAGATGCACATCTTGGGCACCAATGTTGATAAGTACGTAAAGAAAAAATCAAAATACGTAAAAGTACGTATTTTATGACGCATTTTTAAAATACTTGAAAAGTGCGTAAAATACGCTATTTTCAGATAAGTGACACACTTTTTAATTTTCTGCTCAAGTTGAACTTTCAACCAAGTGGGACGACCTCCTCTATTGCTCTACTTCTAGTCTAGTTTGAGCATTGGAAGTGTAGGATTGCCCCTACCGCAAACGAGGCCTTCTTTGAGTTTTCATGCGTTAAATAGACGCCTGCAAATCGCTTGTTTTTCGATAATTGTTGTTCAACATTCAAAGGGACTCATTGTTTCCTTAATGCAAAAAGAAAAATGTTTACAAAGTGAATACTCAATAAAAGCTTATGATCAAAACTGCATTTATTTAAATTTGAATACATTGCAAACAACGAAGATATGCTGTTTGGAAGATTGGTTGTAAATGAAAACTAATTAAGTAAGCTATTTTGATAGGTCCTAGGAATTTATAAAATACTTTAAACTAGGTTAGAAACTATCACAATATGGAAATTTTAATATACAATTATAGTGTTAGTTAAATCGACAAAGTATGATTAGTAAATGTAAGTGTTCTTAATGAATCTCATCGACTCATGTGTCATTAGCTGAACATGTACTTGGCAGTTCTGATGAAATGGAAATAAGTAAAAGAGTAGTGATGATGTTATTTATTAACTTTCAATTGCAATAAAAATCTTCTAATGCATTGTGATCGGAATAGAATTTGAATTTCAATGAACTGAGAAAATTTTTTGGGATTGTCTTCTTGGATAATCTTTAGATAAGTTTTTTATTTTTGATTTGTTCTAAATTGCATTATTGCAAAAAAGAATATTATTTCGGGGAAGAGGGAGCTGTTTTGCCTCGAACCCCTCCTGATCCCCGCAAGATGGCTTGTAATAAATCAAATTATAATTTTAATTTCTGAAATTCTTATATATCATCTATGAAACATCATAAGAAACCATTGGCCACATTAGTAAAATATGTCAACTTAGTTTTTGGAGGCTTAAAGTGATACTACCATAAAGCTGCTTTTAAAATTGCAATTAGAAATTCTGCGTCATGGCGTTGTTTGTCAGCACATATCATTAGCAAGGTCTTATTTTAATTCCCCAAATTAGAATTGGAAAAGAGTCTATGCTCAAGGAACCCACCAGCAAACTCCCGTGCAGTTACCTAATCAATAATAAGTTCTATATTCACTTTTTCACTTTTACAGAGCACAAACATGCGTTTGCATTGATTCTAAATCAATAAGACAAATGCTTTTAGTGATTTTGCATTTTGAAGCATTTCTATGATGTAAACGATGTCTAACTATAATTTAACTAATTGGTTAAAGACAATTTTTAGATGCAATTTCTTACAAAACTAATAACTGCAAAAATAACCATCTTTTATATTTAATTTGCCCTAATTTCGATTTTGGTATACTAGTAAATATAGAAGATTCATTCACTGGAAGCTATTATGTCACTATGTGTCTAAGCATTAAAAATAATACATTCTTTCTTCATTGCAATGAGAAAAATTAAAAATTCAATAATTTAAGTAATGTGATGAATGATAGAAAATCTCCAACAAATAGAGAAAGAGATTTTCTATAACTTCAAATATTATAATTAAAATGACTAAAACAATATTGAAAATTATGCAGATGATTTACATTTTGATATGTCATATGACCTAACACATCCAATCTACAAATATTAGAGGAGCCAGTGTGGAGTCTAGTGGGCGACAGGCTATCTCCCAAATAAATTTGAATAAAATTATATAATAAATATATAAAATTAACTTACGTTTCCATTTTATATCATTTAAAATGAAAATGTTTATTCATTAACCTTAAGATATCGAATTTTTAAAATTGTCCTGGCTTCATAAAACAAATTTTAAAACTTATAATTCATAAGCTTGGGCTTCAGGATCTCTGACTTTGCGCATGGCATGACTCAATGATCTATTTACATAAAAAATCCAAGGTTATTTGTTATGCCGATAGGCTCTCGACCTACTGAATGAGGTCAAATTCATAGCATTTTAAAAAATTGAAACTTTCAATGAAAAATGGGAAGTATCTTAAGCACAGATATACACTATTACAAATTTTCAAAATTATTTTCGAAAAGGATGTGTCTATATATCACGATTTCCAAATGTCATAAAAGGCTTTGAGAAAATTGCTTAAAAATCTGAGAAGGATATTGCAATCTAAGATTACTTAATTAGTAAGCATGCTTTTCTATGATCCATTTATTTTACTTATATTTATATCAACATAATATGCGAGACTTAAGATTGGCATATTTTGCAAAAAATCCATTCTGAAGACCGCTTTAGCACTTAGCTATTCTGAACTTTAAGTTTGGGGGAATTATTTAAGCATTAATTAAGATTTTCTTTTAACTATGCTCAGTAGTTCCGGAACTAAAAAATACTTGAAGCGAAAATAATTCATGCATGATGTTAAAGCCTGAGTGAATAAATCCGTGCCGCTTTTAACTGCATGCGCAACCCTCCTCACCACATCTGGTATAGTATACGACTACCTTAGAATACATTTTTCTTAGAATATGTCTCATATATGCTGAAACATAATTTCAATGATTATAAATGCCATGTATTGTTCACGTACTATAAGACATTATTTATATATTTCTCCATTGTGTACATTATGTAATTTTTTGTATTCAACCATGTTAAGGATACTTCGTGAAACTGCACATTGTAAAAAAACCCATTTGTTTTTTCAAATCTTGATTCACTCATTTTGCAAGCCTGCCTTCTTCAGCGATTGCATATATTTTTGTTGAACACAGGCAATTCGAGCTCAATATTAAATGTAATGTTAATGATTTATTAGGGCCCCTATCGAGTTGTGAGAATATCAAGAATCCCTTATATTTATTTTAATAATAATGTAGCTTTACATGAAATTTGACTTGATTTACCATGATTGACACTGCAACAGATGATTTTAATAAGGATGAGAATTCAAAATTCATAGTAATGATTTTGCAGCTAATAAAACTATAAAGTTTAACACCTCATTTATTTACTAGTTAAAAAGTTTGCTTACGGTTTCAGAGCAGAAGCAATCTCATCTCAAATAATTCGTAGAATTGCTGCATGGGGAATCATACAGAAAATAATATAAGTACTTTAGCCAATCAGCTTGCAGTCTAGATTTTATATCTCATAACATCATTGTTATGACAAAATTTATGGCAGATATAATTTTACTTTTCTCAATGGTTTTGGCGATGAATTTCCAGGAAAACATTTAAATTTTGATAATAATTTTTAATCAATGGTCGCATTCTTATAGATTTTTAGTATTTTCATGGAAATTTAGCATGTAAATGATTTAACAAACATGCCGTGGCAAACCTTCAAATTTCATCTACAAGCAATATATATGTAGCACTTTCAAACTCCTGTAACAGAAGCCATCAGTTTTCTTAGTCAAACTGAGGGAATTTTTTAAAATATTTTCTTCAGACATGTCTAGGACATAGTAATTTTTTATTGAGAGCGAAAAATGTTTTTACTTTTATTTCAAAAATGCGACAAGTCTGCTATAAATTATATATAGTTATATGGCATTTCTATGATCTTGGAAGCCGAAATTCATTAAATAACTTCAACTAATGAGTTGATTGCTTACTAATTTCATCAGTTTTTTTACCTTGATTCTTAATTCCGTATTGACGTTACAATAGAGAAAGCAAAATGCAAGAATCTCAGTTTTAATAGAAAATGTGGAAAATCCAAATTCATATTTGCACTCTATTCAACTGAATAAATCTCCTAAATATGTGGAATTATTAGAGAAATTCAATACCGCATCAATAATATATATATATATATATATATATATATATATTAGAGTGTAGCCAACTTCATTACAATTTGCCAATAAGTTTTCTGTGCTAATTATACTTTTTCGTCAAAAGACTTTTAAACTCTCACAACGCCTTCTGTAATATTAAAGAAAGCCCTGACTCTCTCTATATTTTTTCATGTCATTCATAACTCAATAAATGATATCCAAACAATTAATTTATTGTCTATGACTTCTTTCAATACCAAGTCAATAACATTATTTTAGCCAAAGATCTATAATTTCAATTGACAATAACTTCAATTTTCGTTTTATAGATCCCTTAAGTAACATAAATTTCCCTAAAACAGAAAATTCTAGTGGTATTATTATTAATAATTAGAGGGCTTGTTCAACAATTTTTTCATAGGTTCTATTTTGAAAATTGTTTCTGAAGCATTTTCTAGAACTATAGTAATATTAGTTTTATTAAGCAGTAGATCAGATAACTAAAATCGTACATTTTATATCGGCACTAACCTGCCTAAAGAAACAAATCATTTTTACATATTTTCGAATAATTTTTTCAAAACTTCAAATTCTTCCATTCCCATGCTCAGGGAATTAAAATATCTATAGACCATCTTTTTTATTTATATATTAAGCTTATACTGAGCAAAAACTCAAAATAATTGTTGAGCAAATGCAACTATCGTGATCTAGTGCTATTATTGAATGTAAATGATGAAAAGTACTCTTATATCCTAGAGTTCTTTCTGATTTTAAATATATTTTTAGTTCGTGAGTTATGAAAGTTTAAAATGATTTTGAGGAAACCATCAAAATACTTAAAAATCCTTCAAAGTATGGAAATAAATAGACATTTTTTCAGTTATTAAACAGACAATATAAACTATTCTTTCTGTTACTGGAAAACAAAATTATAAGTTTTATGGTTGTTTTTGTTAATTGTGCATTCTAATGTAAAAAATTTATGAAAAATTTCAAATCAATCGTTGGAGGAACCTTTGACAATATGAAGTTGAATTACTACTACTGAGATTTCTAAGTAACCATTTATTGTATCATGATGGCATGTAAAATAAATGTTCTCAAAAAATTTAAAGTTAAAAGTACTACCCTAATATCTNAATATATATATATATATATATATATATATATACTGCATCTTAGTTTCGGGCATTCATACGATTTGTTATTGACTGTAATGTAATATTGCTCTAAGTAATAAGAACAGTGCTGTTTCCTAAACAGATAAGATTAAAAAACGTAGGAAACAATTTACTGTCATTTGTTGATTCCATTAAAAGAAGAGGACCTATTCTTTTAGAATCTTTAGTGTTAAGTGAAAAAAAACAAGAATATCCCTTCAAAAAATGTTGTTGAGAGATACCATTTTTAGCTAATACCATAAAATCAAGAATTGAAAGATCAAGTGCATTATATCAGAATTTATAGGGTTGTGGGGGAAACTACATTTTCCACAGGTAGCTCCACAAGTTGTAAAACATAAAGTAAATGCTGTTTTAACAATTTACGACTTATGTTTGAAAAGAGGAAATCTAGATTAGTTACTGGTGAATGACGGAATATCAAATTCAATCCTAACTCAATCTGGAATTTCTAAAGCAACATTCAAAGAAGCGGTAAAAATAAGAGAAGAATTATAGAATAAATTAAAATTTATTCATTATTCTCTTCTTACGGCGGCAAAAAAATTAACGACAAAGAATATCAGTTAGTTGTTCTAAAAATGAAACAGAACAAATAAATTGGATATTTTGTGTTTGAATGACTGCAAATCAGAAAAGATTTTAACGCATTGTATGTAATTAACGAATTAGACCTGTACAATAGTTACAGATGTAACGAATGTCAAAACAGGGAAATACAGCGGTGTTGTTGTCAGACTCCAAAGACTGTTTGCCAACAAAGGCTTCGGAGAATCCCAATTTCAGGCTGTCAACATCACATATTAGATAGAATTCTGCGTGTGGTTATGGGTAAAGAATTCAAAGGCCGAACAACATCTCCAAATATCTCAGATGACTTCGTTCCTGAACTATGATAAACTTCAAACTGCATTTGCCAATGGCGATGAAGAAATTCATGTCTCCATGGAAAATTAGAGAGACGATATGAAATTTTTACTCCATCTACCACACGTTTTGAAGTTCTTCAGCAAATTTAACAGATTTCCATTTTCAAAAACTTCCCAACATGAGCAATGCCCAATGTAATTCACGAGCAATATTAGCTTTGCTGGCATTTATATTAACTCTACATGAGAAGAAAGGACTGTTTAATATTTGCTATTTTATTTTAAAACAATGGAAAGTTTTGGTTTCATGGATCAAATGTACAATGAAAGTGATTTTGAAGACCTCAGTGCAATCTTAAACGAACATGAAAAAGCGTTGAATACTTTGAATAATTTTTGGAGCAAGAAGCCATCTGCTATTAATATTCTCCGTTCAAATCAATCTGCAGAAAGAGCAGTGAAAATAATGCCAGATATACTACCTTTATTGCAAAAATGATGAAAAACTAAGGCTAGGATACAGCTTTTCAAGTCCCTGAAAATTTTTAGGTATTAGGAAATACTTAATTGTCAATGATGGATTCATTTTTTGTTTTTGAACTGACAAATGTTTAGTGAAGTTTTGTGTATGTAAAGTATCTAAATGAAAGTTATACTTATTAAAAATAATCTCTGCAAAATTAGATGTATCTCAAAAATACAAATATTCAGTGTTTAGTACATCAAAATGTAATAAAACAAGTAAAAATAATTATATACGGTAGCTATTCTGTTGTGGAAAAAAATCTAGATCTTCTAAATGATGCCCTTCCAATATTTATATTGCCTAATGCCTAACTCTTAATTTAATGAACAAATTTAATATTTTTGACAAAATAAACTTTTGTTAGCAAATCATTTATACAATTTATGTCTTTGTCAGATATTTAAAAAGTTTGTCTTAAAATATGTGTTGTAAATTTTTTTTAGATAATTTTCATGGTAAGTAAATGTATATTATATTATTTTGAAAAAACTGATATTTTCTTCAAATCTTTATTCAAAATATGGTGTGAAGAATTTTTCAAGAAAATAAAATTTTTCTCATTTTCTTTACTTACGTATAAAAGTTCATTTAAAATGAACCAGGGATGTGAGGTGTGAAACATTATAATCCTAATGCATGTATATATATATATATATATATATATTACACCATTGTATAAACTTTTATCGACACTGGATATAACTAATAAAAATATGCAAAAATTTTGAGAAATATAATTAGCGAAGTTGGGATAAAGCATGAAATCTATTGTTACTGTTCCCTTCGTGGCTATTTCCATTCAAATAGGTGTCATTTTGCTCAATTATTTACGTAAATGACAAAGGCGTTGCTTAACACCTGTAGTAGTTTCTTAAAAAATATTTTATGCGCTCAGACCTGACGAAGGAATAAAGATAGATGTCCCCTCCTACTTAAATATTTAGCGTCTATAAGCAATTTCATTATTAATTCTTAATAATCTATTGAGAGCGGAATAAAAAAACGTGAAATGTCAAAGGACTGGGTGTTAGCATGTTGCAATTGCAGCAATTTGGACTGAATTATGCTAATTAGCGAACCACGTAGAGAAGTTATTGAAATGTAAATCAATTTTCACAAATTTTTGGAAATATACCCAAAAAAGCAGTTTCTAAATTTTCCGCCCCTCAACCGGCTATAGGAATACTCGACAAAGAACTAACACAGAAAAAAGAAATAGTTGTGGTTAATGTATTCACATACATTAAAAAATTGGTCATTATTTAATCAGAGCACACTGACCATTGATAGGGCCACATTTCACAAATTTATTGAGGAATGAATAAAACCGCAGTTTAGGATTAAGGAAAATATAAATGTTTCACCAGTTATGCGATATAGTAAAATAAAAGGGATGCACATTTCAGATCATCAGATATTGAAAATTTAGAATTCAGTACTTTTGATTGTTACGATTAATATATTCAGCCATTTTCATACCATAGGATTTATCAAGTATCATTTAGAATCAAATAATTAAACAATTTTTCCAAGAGCATAATATCAAGTGTTCAACAAAATGCAAGTATTTAAAATAATTTCATAGCATTAGCATGAAGAATACTTGGTTACAAACAAAAGAATTTCAGTAGTCTATCTATTTATTTTCATTCTAAGGTTTCTCAAATTAGTCCTTATTTACTAAGAAATGTTTTAACTGTTGTAGATATCGCTAGGAAAGTCAGAAGTTGCAAAGTTGGTATTTAAATTTTCTCAAATTTGGCCACTGTGTACGAATAAACAGTCTAAAGCCCAGTTAGAGGAAACCAATATGTCAATTTAAACATCAAGTAATTGCAAATATTTCTGAGAAATGTGTTGTATGTAATTTCACACATTAGCTATCCCTATGTTTGAGTACAATACCTTGGTATCAAGTATTTGGTCTATAACTTGATATATATATATATATATATGAATTATAATTTTAAAACCCAAATATTTGATCTATTATCACAGTGAATATTGTAATTGTTGCAGTTTGTTCGTTATGCTACAGTAAATAATATTTTTAGGCTATAATTTGAATATTGATGACGTTATTTTATTATTACTGTGCTATAACTTTAGGTCAAGCAACCTCTAGCAAAGAGCATTTTACAATGCTACATGCAGATTTTGGATATATGTATATATATATATATATATATATATATATATG
>CABFPE010000621.1:241705-262170 GCA_900660155.1 Hofstenia miamia | reverse complement strand
GATATTGGCGGCGCCAGGACTGAAATTTTAGGGGGGTGAAATATGTCGCATAGGGGTCGAAATTTTATGAATATACATGTATATAAGTTCAATTGTTGCACATTATCTTTTTATGGCTATTAATTTTTTTAATTGTCTTTATGGACCACTGCATTAACGATACAATTTTATAATTAATAACACTTGTTAAAACAAATGCTATATTTTCAGGAAGGCAATTTTCTGTTTTCTTTAAAAATTATATCAACAATTTCATTTCGATTAACATTTGACAAAAAATGCATTTCGCAAGAAATCAATGACAAATTATTGAGTATAAATTGAAATGGCTTAGCTCCCTTTTGCCATTTTGTCAGCTTCACATCATTTTGTATAGTTGTCAGTATGCAAAATTGTAAGATCTAGAATCTTATAAAGTATCGCTCTGTCATTTTGCGTTTCGACTCGACTCGAGTAATAGTCATTCAATATTTTTATTAGTTATTCTGCTTAAATAAGTTTCTTTAAAATTTGTTTTGCTATAAATTCGTATTGTTATAAATTCGCTTTGAATAATATGTCATAAAAAACACAAATAATTTTCATTTTTCTGTGTTAAGTTTTTTAATATTATTTTTAAGCAATATGCAATATATATTTTATGATAAAAAGTAAAGGACCAACCAAGATGATTGATATCATATTACATTATACATCTACTGTATATATCAATAACAGCTGCTGTTTCTTTTATTAATTACTAAATAGCACCTTGTCGATCTCGCTCCACGCACTGTAGTAAAGCCTGTTTCTGAACCTCGTCGTTAGTTAATTCGGAATTGAAGTCAGTAATCAACTTGATTGCAAGTTCAGCAGAATCATTTACAACACTAAGCTTTAACACAGTTTCCAATTCTTTTTTGTAAGATGTGTTGGTTTTCCATTCACAAGCTGGATAATCCAAAAATTGCTTTGAGATGTGAAGAATATCAAATAAATTAAGCGATTCTTTTGAACACAGATCTCCAATACGAAGGTGGAACAAAGTTTCTCTGGAGGGTATCAATTTCCTTTTGTTCAACTCTGGTTTCTCTTTCTTCATTTCTGATACTATATAGTCTTTGTCGGCATTGGAAAGTAAGCGGCTAAATATAGCAAGTCCAATAATATCTGTACCCAGGTACCATAAATATCTTCCAAAAACATCCACATTTGCATTGGAAATAATTGGATTGATAGAACGATAGTAGTATAAATCTCTCATAAGAGATAAATCACCAACAGCCGCTTTATCCGATTGTAAAGCAGACACCATACATTAACACTATAAATAGTACAAGCTCAATTATTTGTTTTAGCTTTTTGTCAACTTGAATTTATGACAAAAGAATGATATTTTTATTGTATAAATTTGCGATCTTCCTCAATTTTAATGAGTTTATCAGCCTGTAATGGGCAATGTCAAAAAGCTGATTTAGTTCGATGAGGTAAGAAGAGAAATCTTTCGTTATTCGTTTTGATGATTTTCTATTATTTTTGTACTTCATCGTGACTGATTTTAGTTTTCTTTGCACGTTCCGCTTTTCTTGAGTTGGTATCTTAGCACATTCCCATATATTCAATACCTCTGCCATTACAATATTTCGGTTTCTTTCGCTGTTCTCACCAAAGTAAAACAAACGTCGCAATATTTCGCTGTTAGTAGGCAGGGCAGGTGAAATATCATTTAAAGATTGGTGAAACTGAAATTTAGTTTATTTTTGGAAATGAAACTAAGTGTAATTATACCTATGTTTAGAGAGAGACATATGATGAGTAATATATTTATTCGACAACTATTTCTAACATTGAAAAGACCAAATAGATAATATATATTAAACAAGATACATTAAGCTAATAAAGATAAAAATAAAATTTCAAATTTCACCTATAAGACAACAATTTGAAGATTGAAAATACCTGACCCAAATAAGATTTAACAACTGTTTTTAATTTTAGAATTTTAAATTTCTGCTTACTTATGAAATTACTCATGAAATGAACTTCGATTTGACTGACTTTGACGTAGGGATACCAGGCATGTGTTTAAAAACAGAATACATCATTAATGCAGTTGTCGGTAGAAAAGTTCAATCCAAACGAAATTGCATATTCTAATTAATGTTTACATTCTGTGAACTCCAAAATCCTTAAATTCCAGGAAATATTTGAAAATGCAATCTTTAAAGTCACCTAGAGAGCAAACCAGACGGTTCATTTGATAATATAAGACATTCATAGAATAGCAAAGAATTGCTATAATCGATTATGATAATTAAAAAACGACCTTGCAAAGGATTTTTAAGACAGGACCAAAATTTGAAGATTTTTTTCCAATTTTTAAAAAATTTTAAAATTTAACGCCTTTGCGCTACCTCTAAACGTCGTCCGTTTGGGGTAAAATTTCATATTTACAAGTTTCTCGTCAAGCCTCACCAGAATAGCAATGAGCACCTAACATTTCAAAACTTCGATTTTTTGAATCATATATATATATATATATATATATATATATATATATATTGGTGATCTATAAACGACTGAAACTTTTTTCTAGAAACTATAAAAAATTTATATAAATCCTAAAAAGTTCTATGTTAATGTATAAAATATTTACTACTGTATGGCGAGTTAGAAGTTTACCGATTTTAATTATATATTCATCTACACTTTGAGTTCACATGGCTGTTGAACATGTTAAATGCTAATTAGGTTCTACTCCTCTAAATTAATAAGGACAGTGGCCCATTTTCAATCCTTAGAAAGTGACCATATTTTAGATAACATCCTCACTGTAAACGAATAAATTTATATTGTAATTACCACAAAATTATATATTCAACAATCAGCCCCAAATATGTTCTTTAGTTGAATGAGTTCAAAGTTTCAGGAAACATTATCAAAAATTGTTTATATATTTTGAAAATTGATACTTTAAAGAATTAGTAATTACCATTTAGCAACCAATGTCATTCAAGCTATTCATTTCCACGGATTCCAAATATGTTTTTGTTTTTTTCTATGACCAATGGTTAATGCATTTTTAGTAAAGCCCTAATATTGCGATATTTTAATAAGTAAACTCCAAATTATTTTATTGACCATTCCCAAAATTTCATGTTTAAAAATAATTGCTTATGGTTAAAAAGACCCTAAATTTACGTCTCCTTTGATCAAACCTAAAATATAAGTTCTACATAACAAAATAAATGTTGAAAAAATAAATAAATTAGCCAAAATATGTCACTTTTAGACAGTCCAACGTTCTTGCTTGCGTTCTATGATTCCTAGTTGCATGAAGCTGATGTGCTCAACAATAATCTCCCATCATAATTGAACTATTTTATCTTGATACATTGCTTCTATCCTAGAAAATAATCTTGAATTACAAGAAGCAAACTTATTACCTCAAGGTCACCCAAATCTTCTATTTATGATGCTCTTTATATTGATGCAGATTTATTAAAAGCTTCATTATATCATGAGTTTCCAAATGCTATATACATAACCTATAGGCACTGATGGCATTATATTTCCATCATAAAGAAGAAAAGCTTTCAATGAATTTATTCCAGAATCGATGAAAATTCTGTAATTGAAATAAATCATATTGTTGTGGGCAACATCCATTGGAGAAACATGGAATCTCCATCACATGCTTCTTCTTCTACAAGGATTTTAGATGGAGATAAGGGAACTGGCATTAGGGGCCTATGAGTTATCTGCAGAAATAAAGCAAAGTGTGTCCCTCTTTTACTACAATTTGGAGCAACAATAAACTAGTTAAATGAAAATTAAGCTTAATTAACATATAAACACAATTTTGTAATTTTTACTGAAATAATTTCTCAAAAAACATTTTCATAGATTAAACATAGGGTCAAAATTTGAGATCTTAGTTGTTCCATAGTTCTCAAAAGTCTGAGTTGATAGAAGAAATCTGTAGCCAGATTTCAATTTAAAGCATCATTTTCAGTAGTAATCACCTACATTTTTTTCAGAACCGTGAAAAAAAATTTTTGTTGCCCAATGTCCTGCAAGAACGAAGAAAAAACAAAACACTGTACCTGACCAATTAGAATAAGTATTTAACTCTATGTTGTATTATTTTTCCAATTCAGAATTCAATTTGATTTCTAATGATTAGTTTTAGGACATTTAATACATTACGGATTAAGAAATATATTTAAGTTAGCAAATCTCACAAAACTGTTCCGGATTGGAGACCACGGTCTGAAAACGGGAGTGAATATGTGTAGTCACACAAGTCTCTATTCTCAATATAATTACAGCAAGCAAATGTGGTCATCATAAGCTGATGCACAATTGTAGTACGTGTCGGGTCTGTTCAAGTTGAGATATTAAATTTCCAATCGGGTCGAAGTTAAATAATACTTCCTGAATATTTTAAAGTAATTCATATTTACGTGAAATTCATGTAAATGATACTTCTTTAACTTAAGTGATATTTTTGATAGATTATGTGAAATATAAACAGTGCAATATTGATAGTTTTTTTCTGGAAAGAGGATTGCAATATGTGGAATATCAGGCGGAATATTACGGAGTGCATGACGAATGTCTTTGCCCATGGTAATATGAGTCCATAAAATAACGCCTCCGCCGGTGATGGCGGAAAGGAGTGCTGTAGTTGCCAAAATTGATGAAATCTGTAGAATTTTCACTATTTAACCAGGACTCAGAATCACAAAGAAAGACAGTCTTTTTTTTAGTAGTATAAATTCTGAGTTCATCAACTTTGTTTCTTATTTATCTCGCGTTTGTGGACAGAATAGAAGAAATATATACATTTGTGAATTCATTTTTTAGTCAATTAACCAAAACTTCTTAATCATTTTCATAGAGCTTCAATTTTTTAATGCTGGTTCTATTAACACCACATTGTAAGAGTTCATACCTTTTTTTAGTAGTACACGCTCAGTTTCTCGATCCTTTGGAGAAGCTTAAGCGAAATGAAGCTCTCGTTGCAGTTATAGTATTTACAAATGATCACTTTTGATATGTAATGCACGCATCATAATTGTGCCAAATTGAGCTATACGAGGTCTATTTTTATTTAATCCTGCTTTTCCTTTACAATATAAAAAATTACATATCATAGCGATATTATTTACAAACTGTAGAGTAATTTAAAATTGACAAAAATGTAAAAAGACTTCAATTTGTTCGAGGCTGACTTGAGAGTTTTTTCTTTCCACTATCCATTATTGGAATACTGGATTGTAGGCATTAAGAGAAAATTATTTGATAGATTATGATCTTAAATACAACATTTAAGAAACTTGGCAATTTCAATTTTCCCCAATATAATTAATAAATTCCCAGCAAAATCATACTTATCTTTTAGACTCGTAAATTCAAATGAACTAGAAATAAAAAATTTAGACACAAACAAATCAACGGCATCCTATAATCTTCCAATCTTTATTATTAAACGTCATTTTCATATCTTTAGTGAACATCTACTATTTGCATTTAACCAATGCATTATTGATAATGAATTCCCGATATATTTAAGAAATCTGACATAAGCCCTATATATAAAAAAGGTGACCCTCTAAATGCACAAAATTATAGGCCCATTTGCATTGGCCATCCCTTTAGTAAACTATTTGAAAAATTATTAAATAATCAAATAAATGCATATTTGATATCTGAAAATATTCTTTCAAAAAAACAATTTGGTTTTCGTAATGGTTATAGCACTCAAGATGATGCAATTTTATCAATATCAAAATAAATAAAATCTAATTTAACCCTAAACAAATGTAGTTGTGTTGCACTCCTTGATTTGAGCAAAGCTTTTAACTCAATGAATTTTGACATATTAAGGGACAAATTAATATATTATAACTTTGATAACAAATCTGTTAACTTAATAATGACTTTCCTTAAAAATCGACAGCAAAGAGTAATACTTAATGGTAAAAAATCAAATTATATTATGACGGACCGTGGGGTTCCACAGGGCACAGTTCTCGGACCTATTCTATTTGCAATCTATGTTAATGACATAACTCAACAGGAAAAAAACAGTAAAATTTATCAATATGCAGATGATACATGTCTTATAAGTACTGATATAAATGCCTTTAATGCAACTAAAAATCTCCAATATGACATCGAAAATTTAACAAAATATTTCTCAAATAATCAATTGAAAGTAAATATTGAAAAAACACAATTTATAATATTCTCCCCTAAGACAAACAGAAATCTCACAAAAAACATAGAACTTAAATTAAATAATGTACCAATAAAGCAAAGCGAATCTATTAACTATTTAGGTGTTGAAATTGACAATGATTTAAATTTCGAACAATTCTTCATGGCTAAAATTAAAAAAATGGCTTCTGGAGTTAGGTATCTTTATCATCTCAGAAATATCTCAAATACGTACCACAAACAATTAATAAATGCACTCTGCCTTTCACACTTTCAATATTGCTCATTCCTCTTTACAAATATTAATTCAAAACATCGCATCCTCCTGTCTAAAACTTTTAATTGGTCCCTTAAAATACTCAATTTTGCACAAAAACATGACAATGCATCCGATTACCGATTAAAATACAAAAATACTATCTCCTTATTATCAAATTCAAGTGCACATGTTATCAATATTATTTAAATTTAAATTTGGTCAGCAGCAATTTCGTTTTTAAAACAGTATATTAAATTAAATGAACGGTCTCAAACATTGTTATGCGTGGATAAATATTTTAATAGTTTTCACCACACATCAACTAAATTATGGTATAACTTAAATAGGGAAATTAAATTTGAAAAA
Organism: Hofstenia miamia; assembly: GCA_900660155.1. Classification (NCBI taxonomy): domain Eukaryota; kingdom Metazoa; phylum Xenacoelomorpha; order Acoela; family Hofsteniidae; genus Hofstenia; species Hofstenia miamia. Next base: position 255,341 of record CABFPE010000621.1, on the reverse strand, counting down.
AATTACAAGAAATTCAGAAAGAAATTGCAAACATTCCTCTATAATAGACAATGCCTACTTAATGACAATAATACACTACATTCATTTGAAAATTTTGTATAAAATGCACACAAAACACACACACACATTTTATATTATATATATTTATTATATTTGTAAATAGTTTTTTGTAGTTTTGTAGTTTATAGTTTTTGTACCTTTTTCTTGTAGCAATAAATTGCTTTTGAATTTCTTCATATTTAACATCTTTTTTGAGTGTCTAGAATATATATGGTGTTTACTTGATTTATTACTACATTGATATTTATTAAGGTTGTCAATAAATTCAATGTACAATGAAATATGGAATCTAGCTGATTTTTATTCATAAATTTAAAAGGCTATTAACAGCACAATGTAAAATTTAGGAAATGCTCACTATTTTACAAAAATATTATGCAATGTCAAAAAGTAAGTTTATTCCCACTGAATGCAAACTTACATTGATTTTTAAAGTAGAATCTTATGCAAAATCCGTGAATTCCATTTCAATTTTAAATAGCTTGTAAAGATTTCAAAATTTGTAAGATTTTGGGGATATATTCGCATGCCTTTGCTTAACAATTACAAATATCAGCTTTTCGAAAACTTCATAAGTTCCCAAATTTAAAGATATAGAGTAATGTGTCTGCTATAGTACTTCTAAACAGCAACTGTTGTTGAAATATAACTTAGGCATGCATATACTCCTAATTATCTCAACAATAGGCATGGAAATAATTTGAACATTTTTTTAAATATTCATATTTACATGTAATTTGGCACAAGAATTAGTCTTAGCACAAATCTTCCACATGGCAGAAGTGGGCCAACCGTATAAATGCAAAAATATTTCAATATTTTTCAATATTTCTTAACAGGTTTGAATAACATTGGTAAAAAATGTAGACAAATTGTTTTCTATTTAAAAGTAACACTAGTAAAAATCGGGCTAAGAGGTATTTTATTAAAAAATTTTACGGTAAAAAACCAATTGATGGTATTGGAGAAAAACAAAATTCAACAAAAACTATGATTTCATCTTGTTACTCAATATTCATCACGGTGATCAATTGATGGATCTATGAGGGAAGGCTGTGACGACCATTGACAGCATATTAACACAGTGGTCTTTCATTTTGCAATGCAGGCTATATCCCAGTAGTAAAAATGCTTTCTCTTTCGAGTACCCTAAGGCAATCCTCACACCTGTTAAGTAAAATTCTTGGTTCACCACTAGTAATACAAGAATCGAAATAAAATTGTGACCGAGTTGATCACTGACACAGCTACTTGGTGATTCAATTGACTCGGAGATTATGCATATAAAATTCAGCAGCATCGGAGTTCGAAAATCGTAAGCTTTGTGCAAAACGCAAAAACACGAAATAAGCAGCTTCTAATAGCACTAGATTTATGAGAAAAACTTAAATGCGACGGAACAAACAATATTGGAATAAATGCATTATAGCCTACTACATGCAAAATCAACAAAATCAGAGTATAAGCATTTTGACCTATTTGACACGGTTCATTCCATTAGAAAAATAACCCTGCTACCCGGCTGATTCAACGAAGAAAATTTGACCAGTGACTTGGTGCTGTACCAGTTCTTTAGAAAGGAAATTCCATTCGGCCCTCTTCAGACGAAATTTTTAGCATAATTGTATATATGTCTCGGTTAAAATTATGAAAGTTCACAAAAAGTTAAGCATTAACTTTATAGTTTTATGAAATTGCTAACATAAACGTCGAAGATATTCAAATAAGAGAGTAATTTTGCAAAGGTGTAATGTACGACTTGACCTTATTGGAACTTCCCGGCAATATTTGCATTTCTAGACTTTCTTGTAAATTTTGAACACTAAAATGTAATAAAAAGAGTACTATATTACGTGCTAGGAATCCGCTAAAACCAAAGCATGCAGTATTTGAACCGACAACTGGATGCCTGAGACATTGTTTACAGGATGTTTCTACTTTATTCAGGATGCAATGTTTGACTTGAAAGTTCCTCCCAGAAATCGAAGAAACGCTTCCAAGGTTTCTAAGTGCCGCCATGATTATATTTCTTCAAAATATATAGCTGGCATTTAATGCAAAATAGTTGCTTAGAACATAATAACAGATGGTGACTATCAGACTGCATATATATTTATCAGGAAAATCCTTTTATTCAAACCTCTATTCTTATAATAAGAGAAAGAACATAGCGGAATTATCACTGCATAATTTATTTTCGCTTTTATCCAAATAATTAATAACTTAATTGACATTTTGCACATGCTCAATGCTTAGGATATATATATATTAGTGCCGGTTAATCTGCAGGAGCCGGTTAATCAGGTTAAAATCCAGTTAAGAAAACCTATCTCTGATTTTCAAAATTTATTGATTACAATGATTGCGGTATGAGAAAGCAATAGAAATTTTGGGTAAGGGTGCAAAAATTCCTATTGTAATTCTTGTCAAATTCTGCATTTTCACCTTCCAAATTCTAGAAATGCAATAATTCGTGCACTATTTTAAAAAAATATCAATTAGTGGGAAAAGGATACATCAATTCCAACACGCTTAAATTCGGCTTGATGTTGCTATATAGACTAAATTTATATTTATTCATAAAGTTCTAAATTTTTTGTTTAATTCTTATTTATGAACACCATTTGAGTATTTATTTTCTTCATTAAATTTTGATAGACTACGATCATTCTCAATAATGCTTACTTCATAATGTAGATATAGGTATAATATAGCCTATTAAGAGACGAGAATATGCCGTAAAATTCCTTAAAATTGAAAAATAGGTAAAATGAGAAGAAGATATTATTGACGATATGATATTGAGCATCAGTTGGATGTTAACGCATAGAAATAGATCAATTTGATTTTGACATATAAGAAATAAATATAGATTCAGCATGGATGTATGTAACCAAGTCAGCGCTAATTTTTAAGGATCCGGTCAAAACCGGTTAAAATCCGGTTAAGAAGCAATCCTGTCTGGTTAATCCGGTTAAATTAGGTTGGGACGNGAATGAAATTACAAACATTATGTTTATGGAAATTCAAATCACGTGTAAATTGCTAAATGAGGAATATTTAAAATATAGTCAACGAGCAAATAAATGTATATGCAACATAATACCAACCAATAAATATTAGGATGATTCTTTTACGACAACATCATGTAAACTATGGAATTAACTACCTATTAGCATCTTAAAAAAATTATCAAAAAACAATTTATTAATAGAACAAAATAAAAATATTTTTAACTTAATAAACTCTGTAGCGACAATTCGAAATCGAATATATTTATTTTTTCTGTGTGATTGTATTGTTATTTTGAATTGTATTGTTGTTGTTTTTAACTTTAATTGTTGAGCATAGATTGTAGTGCATGTATATATATATATATATATATATAGGCGTTAAGTGAAATTTTGAAACAATCTATTCGTTGAACCCAGCTTTGATGGATTTGATTTATTTTTAGTAAATGTGATTGCGCAGTTTCTATGTAAAACTGTGTTCTGAATTAATCATTAAATTCTAATAGAACAGCTAATTTTTCCCTAAATATATTATATACAAATGCTATTCAAAGGAATCATATATGCTATCAGGATTGGCGTGAATCAAATATATGGCGATCCATGACCAAACAAATCCACAAAAATGTACTTGCGGAAGGATCCATATCCACCAAGAAAATACCTCTAAAAAAATTAAAACACACACTCATTTTTTTAGTTGTTTTGAACTCTTTAATGAAAGACAGAAACTACACATACTTTTCATTGCGCTTGGTGTTTTAGGCAAGTCCTAATATTATGACACCAACGTGTAATTAGCTCTCATGGTTATAATAGTAATATGATTGGTCCTTCAGTGTTCATTTTAAGCTATTTTACTTAAAAATTTACCATAAAAATTTGTAAATTTATCCGCTAGTCTTGATTTTTGATCCGTAATTATCCATGGATATCCATAAAATACGTCTTTTAATCCATATCCAGTGGATATCCATGGATCGGCTTGATACGTATTTAGACCTATCATTTTTATCTATAACTTCGACTCCCTATGTTCAAAACATTTATATAGAGACTTTGTAGTTTCTTTGTATGCAAAGAATAGACTTAGTTCAATATTCCTCGTTCTGAGAATTTATTGCTGTTATAAAAGCAGCTAGATTTCATACACATGTTTTGTTCAAACAACGTATTTTCTATATGTTTTTCAATGAAAAGCTTTGAGTAGCATTAATGTCAATTTTATTGTTTGTCTATTATAATTTGTATGGTCTGTCATGACTAGGTGACAAAGTTTACAAATTTAGCATCAATTATTTGGAAAAATACATAATGAAGAGTATTTTTCACAAGTATCCTTCTCATGAATTAAAATATTTGCAAAATGAAATATTCAAGAAATTGAACACTGCTTTGCACAAGCAGGTGTCTATAATTTCTAAGTACATATTGACTAAGACTAAATATATTATTATAGGTTTAAGTCGTTCATCCAACTATTGGGACACGACAAACTACGATTTTCAACTAGAAAATTTTATGTCGTGAAACTATAAATAAACAGAAGTGTTAAATAGTATGAAATTAGTAAACTCATTTGCTAACCTATAGTCATAAATTAACTAAAACAAAAAGTTTTTGAAAAAGTAATTTAAACAAAAATTTAGGGATGAATAGTTTTCTGCAACAGTTTTATTAGCTAAAGTGAATTTTGTAAGATTACCTTCAATATTCCACATGCAACCAATTTCAATTTACTCAACACACAGTTTTAAATTTAACAAGACAAAGAATGTAAAAATGAATGCAAGATTGATGACGCTATAGTGGAGTAATGAAAAAAAGTAATTTATCTAATTACATATAAAATTAGTGAATTAAGAAATTTTTATTAGTAATGAGAAAGTTTACGCTATGAAATGTGATTGTTTAAAGACAAACTGTACCTTTAAAGAACTACTTGGTTTAATATCAATAAATCGTTTCGATATGAACCAATTTAATAGGGAAAATTGTTGTGGTAGACTGAAAAAATTGGTTAATACATTATGCTTTGTAATGAAATGTTATCCATGTTACTAACAAAACATGTTGTGTAAGCTCTTCAAATGCATGCTCTTACAATACTTTAAGTGACAATTTAATTGTTTTCCAATGCTTTCCAAGAACATTAAAATATAAAATAATTGATACACTAAATACCTCCTAAATCTGTTGAAAGTGTAAATTTTAAGAATTGAGGCATATATATGTGTTTCAAACATATATATTTAATCAATCAATAAATTTTATTTCAACTATGTGACAGTCTCATAAAGGTCATGAGGTCATTGGTCAGTGTTCTACGAACAAAAAAAGGCTGATCAGCCCCATTTCCAAGATTGAATAACTTCAAGGTACACTCGAAAGTACTCAAGGCTGTCTGAAATTACTTTGAAAGGTCGGAACAAACATATGATTTTGAGCCAATTCTACTACAACCCTGCATTTTTAGAATCAGCTATGTACATGATTTTAGTAAAAGTTTCAATGAATATAGTTAGTGTTTTAATACATATAAACTGATATGAACAATTATTAGGCTAATTGATTACGTTTACCGGTTTATCATAAGGTAAACCGACAAGTCTTGGATTATGGTAAGCCGACGAGTACTTGATGTCGCATGTATAAATGCTTTGCACTGTGTATTAATTTTTATGATGATTTATGATAATGTTGCTACGATTTTATTCAATAAAAGCTTAATGTTTGTAAGCCTTTTATACTTCATAAACTATTACTTATCTCTTTCGTTACGTTAACATTGAATGTCTGTAGATTTACATTTATGCAAAGAGAACCATTTTCAGTGCATTAATTATGTACAGGGTTCCTTACTTCTAACTATCTATGCATTGCATCACACATGCAAAGAGTTGTAGCCTCTCTACAACTGCAAATCTATTGCTAAAATCAATTATTTTCTTAAAAAATTTGGCCAATAGAAATTTTTGATGAAACAAATGAGCTAACCTAATAATGATTTTTTCTAAAAACTTTAGCATGAGACAAACCAAAATTCCCCTTCCAACATTGTCCCGAATGTCTAACAAACTTCATTTTCTGAAATGTCAATTGAATGTTTCTTATGAGAATTTAAGTTTGTTTAGTGATGAACAAAGGGAAAATTACATCAACAACCTAAGAGACTTGGTTGGGAATGTGGGTAAAACTAGAACATATTACAATCTGTAGAAAACAATATTTTGGGAGTATATTTCAGCATCATCAAATTTCTGTATACTCAAATATATGAAAACAATCTATTTTTTAGTTATTTGATCACTAAGGATAAGTTTGTTAAAAAGCTAAGATCCTTGACAATATCTCAATTAAAGGAATTTGAAAACTACCCTATTTAGGTTATATTTTGGACTCATGGCTTCTGGATGATCACAAGACATCAAAATGCAATTAGATGTTTGTGTGCAATTATAAAAGTTAGTTGAGGATTTTTGGTATCTCCATCATAATCCAATTTCTGATTCCTTAGTTTAATCATCTATTTAGGCAATAAATTCAATTTCATTATAATTCCTAAAGTATGGTTTCTACTATGAAAATAACCTCAAATTCGCGTTTAGCAACATCAAATTGCCCAAAAACACTGAAAAAGTACTCAACTAAGAATGGAACCAAGCTTAAACAAGAAAGATAAAATACAAATATCAACTAAATGTAACAAATTTATTGTAAAAAAATAAAAACTATATATTTATGAATACTTTGTGAATTTTATAGTAGGAAATTCTGTGATAATGGCATTTTGCATCCAGAAACATATTAAAAATGATGCGTTTCTTTTTAAATTAATACATAACCTCAACCAATATTAATTCAATGTATTTTTTACAGTTTGACGATTATTCGAATATTTTTAACATTAAGCTGCATAGTACTTCCAGGTCGCAACAATTAGAAAATGTGTACGACATGCTGTTTACCAACATTTATTGTAACACCTTAGTTGCATTGAATTCAATATGCATCGAGATTGCTGGACACTGTGTTATAGAACATGCTCAATGCCACTGTTAAATATTGCATATTATATTTCTAGTGATTGAATTGCGGTTAATTGAATTTATTTCTAAACTACACGAATTGCTTTACCACACAGCAATAAATGCTTTTGATATATACTTAATTTTTGTTTTATTTTTTGAAATAAAACTATCTGTTTTGTATTAAGTGTAAGCGCATTTAAACTAGAGTTTAAATGTGCTTACATTATATTTTAACCTAAGATACTTAGTAATTATATTTTATTTTTTTCATAATTATTACAATTTAAGTTTATGTATTATATTTCAAAATTTCTAATACGCATTTTTAGTTTTATATGCACAAATTATTTGTCACTTGATGTAAGTTTTGCATTTCACCTAAGGGTTTAGTGCAATAACTTTTAAATATTTTAACTATAATTTATTTGCTTATTGTTATTTATATAATGTTTAATGCATAACTTATAAATTCTACATAATTTTGTTTAAATATATACTCCATTGACTTGTTTTTTCTATATATTTATACTGTATTTTATTTCATTTGATGTTTTACTAATATAGATATTCTTTACTTAAAAGTAAAAAAATATACTCTAGAACAACTTATGATGATCCAAAATTCAAATTTTTTATTTGGCAATATATTTTTTACTTAAAAATTAAGAAATATACAACAAAATCTTTATGGTGATCTTCAATTTAAACAATTTGGTAAGCAATATTGTAAAGTAATGTAAAAGCAGGAATTGATAATTTATTAAAATAGATAGCACATATATAGATTGCAAGTAACAAGTTGTGGGTGAAAAATCAACTGTGCTAAACAACAGTATTCTAAACATGAGGAACACATTTGTGGTGTTCACTGCTGGTATCAGTCAAATTTGGGATCCGTGCATCCTCCTTTTTCTGAATAAATCAACGAAATTTGATTGTTTGGGAATTTATTGCATTTCCATAAATTTCGGGCATTGTCTTATTTCTAGATAGCAATCGCAGGACCAGCTCTTCAGGTAGTTGAGGATTTTGGGTGGGGTGAGAATTTGATGCTTGGTTAAGATCGATTTTTGTAATCTCCAAAATCATTGTAATATAGCTTTGGGCAAAAGTCACTTGCGCTGGAGTAAAAGGAATCTCTCTAAATGTAGAATTATTGTAGATTTCTTTGAAAATCCCAAAAGCCCTTTAAGCTAAGCAGTTTGAATTGAGGTAGTGTGACCCAAATTTAAATTTTTTTGCTAAGCTTTACAAGTGTTTGTACTGAGAATGGATGATTGTCCGCTACTATTTCTTTGAACAATTCATACAAACAAGTAGTGATACTAGCTGAAGATTTAAAAAGAAAATATCGGATATTACTCAAATAATAATCTACTGTTATCACAAAGGTTATTTTTGGATCTCCGTTTCGCTTTTCTACCACTATCATGCTACTTAACGTCTGCGATTACAAGATTAGTTAAGGTTCTAGTTTCGGCATTATGCTGAGTGGAATGTTACGTCTTGGGTGGATTACTTTTTTCAATGATATGTGCATCGATGCATCCATATTCTTCAAATGCACAATGGTATTCATTTTAAAGGTTCATATAATTTTTCCGTTCGGAATTTCCGGACGCTATCCGAAAATACGCATTTGACTTCTGAATAGAATGGTGCTCTTCAGTTGAAATTCCATTGAACAGTACCAGCACGATATCTGCTACTATGCACGTTTACGCCCAAGATTGGCTTTAGATCTTCATGCGTCATCAAAAATTTCGTGTTTAGTACTTGCTTTTTAGATTGGAATGTGGACCTTTCCAATTACAGGAATTTCATTCCCGCTATATGCTGTAATTTTAGACTTGCTTCTTCTCATGACTATTTGCATCGATTTATGGTTCTCGTTGCAAAGGGATTTTGAGATGGCATTGCATTCTGCTCATGTATCTACCTTCATTGGAAGCTTAATATTTCCGAAATAAACTACTGTACTCAGTGATGTAATATGATATTTTCTTCTTGAATTAATTTCAGATATTGCATTGCACACCAAAGCAGATTTTGAATCGAAGGCTAATGATGTACCTTCAGAAAATTCATTGACAGCATTTGCAAGAGATCTTCTAGGTTGGAGTGTTTTCTCACATTGTTTACAATCATAGATGCGTCGGTTTCTAATTTTTTGGGGTGGACATTGTAGTTCGGGTTGATTACGTCTACTTCTTTTTTTCAATTGTGACATTGACTAGTCCAAGGGTCGGCAAATTTCAATTGCTTTGAACAAATCAATAGAGCCATCTCTTATATTTCGCTATTGTGGGCTTGAATCCTGAGTGATCAATACAATTCTATCTCGGATTAGGTTATCTTCTAGATTGCCAAAATTGAAATAGCGAGCACGGGTTCTTAAAAGATTGACAAATTGGACATTGCTCATATTTGATATGGTAGTTGAGAAAAAATATATCCTCAAATATATAATTACATCCTTTGTGAAATTATTGAGAATACTTATATATTACATCAATGTATTTTGTTTGGTTTTCTGATGGAAACCAAACAAAGTTTTCAAAAATATTGTTTGGCTGTTCTCCGATGCAGCGTAGCAAGATGCCAGTTTTCTCATCCATTCCAGTGACTTCTAAGAAAACAGTGAATGAGCGAACTCACGTTTTCCATTCTGACGTGATATTGAGACTGTCAACATTTAATAGACCGGGTTTGAGATATTCTAAGTCATTTTAAATATTCAATCATTGTCACTATGTAAAGTAATGTAAAAGTAAGTATTGATAATTTAATAAAATAGATGACACTTATATAGTTATACGTAACAAGTTGTGTGGTAAACATCAATTATACTAAACAACAGTGTTCTAAACATAACGTACACATTCGTGGTCTTCATTGCAGATACCAGTCAAACTTGAGATTTTTACAAATGTCCAATTAATAAGAAATATACAAGAACGCTTTACGGCGATCCAATATTCTAAAATTTCTCTAAGCAACGTACTTAAAAATTAGGACATGTATTTTAACCCAGAATGACCCGCTGGGTCTTGAGAGTGACAAACAGAAAAAGTTAAAAATTCATGAAAATATTGTATATTTTAAAACATCTATTTCTTGTATTTGTAACATTGCACAATCTATATCTAACTACAAAAATGCCAATAAATTAATATGTTTTGTCGTCTTTTAATTTCAACTTTAGAATTCCGTTTCTAGAAAATATTATCCAGCTGCTATATATAATTTTCTGAAAATAATGAATTTCATTTCACCGAATATGATTAAAAAATGGCTATGGAAAATGAATTTTGAAAAAATATTACAACTGTGGATAATATTATTTGAGGGAGTCTAAACATTTTATCAATATGATGAAGCGGAATACGATTGTCACTTCAAAGTGACATTGAGCAAAATGTGACCAATAAATTAAGAGTTTGGCTTCTCAAATGAGGATATTACTCACCGCATGTTGTCGTAGTAAGGATAATTTGGAGATCAACACATGAGTATGTTTAATTAGAAAGAAGAAAATGTCGAATGTAGTCGTAATATAGATGGACGGTACTGAAAATCTTGATTCAGTATTTGATATAACTCTGTGGGAAGAACAACCACTCTATGGATTAAGAATTAAACTGGCGTTGCAAATCACCTGGAGTTTGGTTGGGGATCTTAAAAATAATTTGAAAAATTGAGGATCATAATGACGTGGAGGTAAAATGGGGTACAGATTCTACAAGAAATATTGTTAGTTTTGAAGAATCGTCATAATATATTATGATTGGACTTCAAGTAACTTGGATGCACTACTAAAGTTGGATTGGTGTAGTTAGAAAAAGCAATGATGATGTTGAAACATATTTTCAGAAAACAATCATGTTTTGCAAAGAACAGAGATGTGTAATCAAATGCTCTCCATGAATCTGATAATTGTGAATGTAAAAGTGATGCTTCAGTAAAAGAAGGTCTTTGTGTTTTAGAAAGACTGGAAGACAATTATGGCAAAAACTGTTCAGTAGAGGAAGACGATGTAATAAGTACACATTGCAATTCTACTCCTCAATTGCAATAGCTTATTCAAAGAGAAAAGTTTGATAAACGCAATTGGCAATAAAGTCGTCCTTAATGAACTGCTGATGAAACTCCATTCCCATATTATTCATAATTCTTTACTGCAGATGAGTTCTTGGAAAAAATTTGTGAAATATCAATCAAATCTGGATTAAACATTTGGTTAGTGGTAACCAATACTATTTTTTATTGAAAGAAAGAAAGAAAATTTATTTATTCACTTGCAACCCTAGGGTTGAATAATAGTGAAATATACAAACTTGTAACATTAAGTATAATATGCAAATGGATATTCTTTTTGAATCTGTGACGGAACAAACGATTTCGTAAATCGGAATGTCCTAACTGAGATTTGGCGATTGCGATGAGCTCGTAAAGGGTAGAGAGATTCTCGTTCTGCGGGTATTAGATTGTGTAGAGGGTGGTTCAGGTTCTGCAATTTTTTCCAGAGTCGATCGCAAAGACTTTGGCGACGAGTGTACAAGGTAGAACAGTTTAGTTGTACTCCTGCTTCACTATATGTTGCATTTGGGACTATTATTCGGAAAGCCCGTTTCTGTATCCTCTCCAGTCGATCGCTTTGATTTTGGGTTAACCCATAATGCCATAGCGGGGCACAATACTCAAGCAGTGACCTGATTAACGAGACATACACGGATAATAGATGATTTTGGGATACGCCGCTTCGCCGAAGTAGTTTTAGTAAAAATAACCTTTTGGAAGCCTTATTTGTAATTTCGTTCACGTGGCTGGTCCACTTCAAATTTTTCTGAAATGTGACACCCAAAAGTTTGGCCGATGATACTCTCTGAATTGCAACAGATTCGTCCCATTGAACTTCAGGAGGCAATTGGAAATTCTTTAAGGAACAAATAGTAAGCTCTTTTGACTTCATTGGGTTTAGCTCTGCACAGTTACTGCTACACCATTGGGCGACATGTCTGACTAGATCTACGTCTTCAAAAGGTTTGTTCTTAGATACGTATTGCCACGCAGTAGTATCATCGACATATTTCATGCGCAATTCCCATTCTCTTAACAAGGAATTCACGAACAAAATGAATAACCAGGGTCCCAATTTTGTGCCTTGAGGCACGCCAGCTAGAACCATTAACCAGTCTGATAGTTGGCCATTTGTTAGACGTACCCGTTGTTTCCTGTTGCTGAGAAAGGATATTATCCAGTTAATAGTCCTAGATCTTACGCCGATTTCTATCAGCTTTTTCACCAAGAGGGGATGACTAACGAAATCAAAGGCTTTTCTAAGATCGAAGAAGAATGCGCGTATGAAACGTTCGTTAGATTCAAGCTGATTCAACCAGTGGTGATAGACACTAATTAACGCATTTATCGTAGACCCGCCTGGTATAACTCCATATTGGCTAGGATCAAGTACATTCAATACTTTTCCCTTCAGCTCTTTTTCTATTATTATATCTTCTATTAATTTAGAAATCGAGGGCGTCAGTGAGATTGGTCTTAGATCAGAGCCGGGAATTGATACTGGGCTTGTTTTAGCAATTGGAACAACTTCTGCCACTCTGAAAGGAATTGCACATGATTCGCGTAAGGAAGCATTAACTAAGAGCGATATAGGCAGAGCCAATTCACAACTAAATTTCTTTAGCAGCCAGCATGGTATTACTCTCATCTTGTAATCAGGCCCACTCGACTTCCGAGGGCACACCTTTTCTAGCATGTTATATACAGAGAACTCGTCGGTTGCTAGAGGTTCTGAATTGTCATCTGGTAGATAGTTTGCTTCTGTTAACGGAGGGTAATTGTTTACTGGCTGCGTAAAATCATAATTGATCTTATTAGCGAGATCGCAATCAGATAACCTGGAGAGCTCGGTATCGAAGTTAAGTCCTTTTTCTGATTTAGATAGCACACATAGGTTTTTGATTGACTTCCATCATGATCTGGGATTGGTCATTTTCAGGTCATTTATGCGATTCTTATAGAAATGGAGGTGATTCTTTTTCATAACCCGATTAACGCGGTTGCGAAGCTTTTTAAAAAGAGGCAAATTGCCACGTGTGAGAGCCAACTGGCGTTGCTTTATCAAACGCTTTATTTGAGGANTAACCAATACTATTTTTTATTGAAAGAAAGAAAGAAAATTTATTTATTCACTTGCAACCCTAGGGTTGAATAATAGTGAAATATACAAACTTGTAACATTAAGTATAATATGCAAATGGATATTCTTTTTGAATCTGTGACGGCACAAACGATTTCGTAAATCGGAATGTCCTAACTAAGATTTGGCGATTGCGATGAGCTCGTAAAGGATAGAGAGATTCTCGTTCTGTGGGTATTAGATTGTGTAGAGGGTGGTTCAGGTTCTGCAATTTTTTCCATAGTCGATCGCAAAGACTTTGGCGACGAGTGTATAAGGTAGAACAGTTTAGTTGTACTCCTGCTTCACTATATGTTGCATTTGGGACCATT
>CABFPE010000621.1:229485-241654 GCA_900660155.1 Hofstenia miamia | reverse complement strand
GCTTAGTTCTCCTTTTACAAATACCTTGCAATCATCAAAATTTTTCAAACGAAATGCTTTGGATACAATACAGCGCCTGGTCCAAACTGAGCCAACGTCAACGACTATTGGTCTAACCCGACCGCTGCTAGATTTCCCGATTTGAAAAACGTCTCGTATTCCATTTGTACTTTCTTCCAGAAAATTGAAAATTTTCAGCACCTCGTTTTTGTCGTTTTCGAAACGATTTTCGGTTGGCTCGGGAATGCCACTAATTACTAATCTTGACATATGAATATTACTAACCTCAGTGCTTGGTTTGGCTTTAGTACTACAGCAGGATGACGGTTTGATTTGCTCCATCGACTTTTGGAAATTCGCCATCAACTTGCCTTGTTTCTCATCTAGTTCCACAATTTGTTTAGCAATATCGTTGGTGATAGATTCCAATCGTGAGACATGATCAGACAACGTTGCAGTTTTAGTCCAAATTTTTTTTTCCGGTGTCGACACAGTCGTTGCAAAAAGTAATAAAATGTTGGTGGTATTGAGTAAGTGCATCCACACACCCTTGCGAAAAGCCAGTACACTTTTTTGTCAGATGTAGCGAGATATTGCAGCATATACATGAAAATCTATGCACATTACTTTGAAAGCCATTGCCACATGTTTTTCATTGCGAAGGTTGATCGTTAGAATTTGACATATTTCATAGCGAATACCAAACACCACCGATTGTGCGTGGTTCTCATTTTAAAGTAGTTTCTAGAAAAGACCGGCCGAAGAATCAACATTGTGACACTATTATTCTGGCAAGAATATTGAATGAATGCTCCATAGTAGATATCTCAGACCCTAAGTTTGCTTTCAGTACATGCTGTTATCTAGTGTCGCCTAATTTCATTAAACTTTTTATTTTAATTTACAGACCACCTGCAAAGTCAAACTACAAAATTCCATTTGATGATATTCGTCTATCTATTTTAAAATATGTTAATGATTTCGATGATATTTGCAGAAATTTCTCCCATCGTCAGAAAGAAATCTTCATTGTTGGTGACTTTAACTACCCTGGTATCGATTGGAATGAGTTAGTTAGTCAGAAAAATGAAGATTCCTGTTTTCTTGAATTTCTAGATTCACTTGAGCTGATGCAATTGGTTAGAGGCCCTACCCACGCGTCGGGTAATACATTGGATATTCTCGTCACCAACTCACACGATACCAGTTACATGATTTTACCGAAGTCTTTTTCTGATCATTTTCCAGTACAATTTTTCACTCCTGTTGATTTTCTACCTTCTGATGATGTCCCCTTAAGCTTTTCGAAATCGCTTTTCAGTCTGGCAACATTCAATTCCAAGCTTTATAAAATATACGACTTCATTTCTAGTTGTCTTGTCTACAATGAACACTATATCCAGCCCTGCTTTACATTGTTCACCGAAACTGTCAATGGCTCTATCCCCATCAAGCATTCCAAAATAATTTTTTATCCTGATTTTTATTCATCTCATACTATGCGTCTTATGAATATGAGAAATACTGCGCAGAGAAAACTTTCAAAAGCTTGGTCTTTTCAAGGATCATTAAAAGTGAAGCAGCTGTCAATCAACCTTGCTGTTTCTTCTGGAGTACCCCAAGGCGGTGTGCTTGAACCACTCCTTTTTTTGTTATTTATTAATGATGTCGGGGACAATCTCAATGGTTGCAAATATTTTCTCTTTGCTGATGATCTTAAATTACTTTCAGAAGCTTCACACGATAATATTCAAAAAAATCTCGATGAACTTATGGAATGGTCTCGAATTTCATCCAAACAAATCTAAAGTGCTTTTTTTCAATGGGGCCTAAGACGATTTATTTCTTCTAGGCGATGTTGTTCTTGAAGAGGCCAATGGCATCCGAGATCTTGGAATTATCTTGTCAACAACTTTAAGTTGGGACCTCATGTTAACAAACAACTCGCCAAATGTCTCAAGCTTTTTTATCTGATGAAACGAAATATTCCTTTCTCTATTCCTAGTTCTACTAAACGATCTCTGTATAAGTCTCTTATCCTAGGTACTTTATTATACTGCTCCCCCATTATCGCTCCTAATATAACGTCGTATGTTTCCATGGAAAAGTTACAGCGCAAAATTGTCAAATGGATTTCCGGTCATATTGGGAATGATTACACAGATGTCCTAGTTTCCTTGGGATTGTTACCCATATCCTTCATGTTCACATATCTCGATCAAATCTTATTATGGAAGATTGTTAACCACCAAGTTGAATATTCCAAAGTTGATTTTAACCCTTCCTCCTACAATATCCGTTCCTGTTCTGTCTCTCTTTTTAAATTCGAGGAACCCAAGAACTGGAAATCCCTCGAGAAATTCAACTACAGAGCTCCTAGAGTTGCAAGCAAGCTTCTTCAAGCCATCGACTTCACTTAGAGCTTAATGAAGTTCAAAAAGAATCTCCGGGACTTCCTCATAAAGAAAACAACTTCTTTCAACGTCAATACCTCATGCAGCTACTTTGTCAAATGCTTCTGTGTCACATGCAGAGTCGCCATCAGCTCATCTGCCGTCTCTTTAATTTTCAACTTTATATAATTTTGATAGCATACTTTTGTAATGCCCCATAATAATGGAAGTGAGTCTACTACTACTACTACTACTACTACTTATAGATCTAACCCAAACCCCTTCCCCAGACTTAATATTACCCATCACTTCTCAATCTTTTCAAGTACTTATTTTGTTTAAATCCTTTTTAAAAGTCTTTTCTTTGTTTACATAATTTAAAATGAATATGCTTTCGTTAGGTTTATGGTTTGGGGTAAGATTAGCATTAGGTTACAATTTAGCATTGTTGATAGGAAGTGCGTTCTTAAAACTATTCACCAAAAACTATTGCAAATACAAAATAGTTGTCAAAATAATTTCTTAGAATTTTGTGCAAAATTCTGTGCTTTAAATTCTAAATTCAGTCATTTTTTACTATGTCATATTCCCTGAACTAATATATGCAATTACTTTCCATGATTGTTATATACATAATATATGCTTATTTTTATTTCTAAATAATTATTTTTTTCAAGAAATGTACTAGTTGCCTAAAATATCTAATACTCTGAATCAATTAACTATTTTTGTTTCGAAAATTAGATATATTTGTTATATTTATTAACATAAATATAGGGACAAAACAATTATTCAATTAAACATTGCTTATCAGAATCAGTACAGTTAAGAAAAAGTATTTTTGGATGGCGAAATTATGTTGATAAAATTGTGTTTGGGAGTTAATCAGTATAATGAAGTATTTGGGTAGCACAGACACCTCAAAAGAAATATTGGGGTGGCAATTACCACCCCTGTCACCCCACGTCGGCGCCAATAGGCGGTGATATCAAGAAATGAGTCCATGAATATTGAATCTGAGGTAAACTCGAAATTGGAATTATGAGAGAATTTTGAGGTGAGGATGAAAAATACGACTATAAATATAATGGGGTTTGTAATTTTTAAAAAATTTTAAATATCAGAATTTTATAAATAGTTTATTATCAAATTGCTTAGTGAATTATCTAAATTTTGATTCCGTCTGATTCTGTCTTGCATATTTATGGCGTCATAAAGAATTGATTTCATGAC
Source organism: Hofstenia miamia (assembly GCA_900660155.1). Lineage (NCBI taxonomy): Eukaryota > Metazoa > Xenacoelomorpha > Acoela > Hofsteniidae > Hofstenia > Hofstenia miamia. The sequence goes on along the minus strand of CABFPE010000621.1, from coordinate 238,028 downwards.
AAATTGGATTATAGCATTGTTTTTCCACAGCAATTCTATTACCCCATCTACTTGTCCTGTCATTCCTCAATACGCTCGATCTAACAGTGACTATGTATCTCTAAATGCTGCTCTCTCTTCTTCATTCCCCATCTTTAATGACTCTTTCTCTACTGATGACTGGTACACCTCCCTTCACCAAATTATTTCATCCTTTGTTCCTCTTCGTCGGAAAAAGCGTATTTCTCAACTCTTTCCATCCATTTGCTGGAAAACATTTTGGATCTCTCCATTATTAAAATCCAATCAGCTTCCCTCCTCTCAAGTCACTTCTTATCGTCCAATAGCTATTCTTTCTCGGCTGTCAATCATCTTTGAGCATCTTGTCTTTCGTTATGTGTTCCCTAAAATTCGTCACCTCTTCTCCGCTTCTCAGCATGGTAACCTTCCGGGTCGTTCTACCATCACTAACTTGCTCACTTTGATTGAAAACTGCTATTTCCACTCTGATCGCAATGATCCTGGTTGCATTATCTTTCTTGACATTTCTAAAGCTTTTGATCGGCTCCCTCATTCTATCCTTCTTGACAAATTATGTTTATTTGGCTTTGATGCTGATTTCATCGAACTCTTTCAGTCTTACCTGTCCAATCGTCGTCAGTGTGTCAAAATCAACTCGTCTATTTCTTCCCCTGCTCTTGTCTCTAGTGGTGCTCCTCAAGGTTCCGTGTTTGCGGTTCTCTTCTTCCTTGTTGCTATCAACGACCTCCCTCAATCTGTCCTCAACTCATCCTGTCTACTGTACGTTGATGAAACCGCGATTTTCAACTTTGGTAGTTCTTTTGCCTCCAATATTACCTCTGATGTTTAGCTTTTGTCTACTGGTTCTTCTGTTAATCATCTTGATTTTAGCCCAAGCAAGACATGTGGTATTTCCTTTTCTGTATCCCCCCTTATGATCTTCCTCTTCCTGTGAACGTTTCAACTCACCATACTCATCTTGGAGTTCAACTTTCTGATAACTTAAATTGGTCTGGTCATGTGTCCTTACGTCTCCGCAAAGCTAATTCCTCACTCTTCGCCCTCTTCCGCAATGTTCCCTTTAATTCCACTTCTGCTGTGAACCTCTCTTTGTTCAAGTCCAGTGATTAATGTGGATCAAACTTTGCAATTGTTGTACATGGTCAAAAAAATTTGTAGAAAAAACTTTTTCTATTTTAGAAACCCTCAAATAAAGCGATTTCATTGAAACATTCATCGATTTACCGCATTTACAGGGAACTATCGCACATCGGGGTGTAAGTTTAAGTTAAGTATTTACACTTGGTTACTGCTAAAAAAATTATAATACAATTCCAACTCATTGTCCCTATACAATAAATTTTATTGGCCACGTTCTCAGGGGGGAAAACTATTAGCAAGGCATCTACAACAACTTGTCTATTTTACTAGGTTGCGAAATTCAAATCTTAATCTGTTCACCTAATGAATGATTACTTGCTTGAAAGTAAGAAAACTTCATTACTGCAGTAGTGAACAAATTAAATCAAACATAGAATATTTAGCAGGGGTGTACGTGGGATTTTCTGACAGGGGGACATCTCAGTCATGATCAAGTGAGTCAGAAAAGCGTGGTGAAGCGCCTCAAAAATTTTGAAAATATTGAATAAATAGTCCTAAAAATGCAATTCAGGACCTTACTTTTTAACTTTTTAAAATATTTTGCTGAAAAATATTTGATTTAGCCAATCAAAATCAGGTTTTGAAAACCTTGCGTACGCCACTGATAATTAGTACAATGTATCTTAGAAGCCTCTATAACAAAAATGTTTCAAATTTTGACCAGTTTTTGATAGTTAATATACCTGTTGGAATCACAGACAGTTGTTGATCAAGATGCCGTAAATTTCAGCTGCTATCGGAAATCAAGCAGTCGAACTTTTAGCTGAAAAAATTTCACATTTCAGCACTTCAATGTGATTATTGGCGTTCATTTTTTGAAAAAACGAAGAAGGATCTGCTTCACGAAATAAATAAAGGTCTTGTTCTCTAAAAGCTCTCACAAAACGAGATAAAAGGCATTTAGTTGCAACATCTACTTCCCATACGTTTTTGAAAATTTTATAACTAAATTTAGCGAGTCTATAATTTTTTGAGTAGTCATTCATGATGATGAATAAACACCATCGTTAGATATGCGCTGGTACCACAAATGAAATGGAATACCAGTAACTACTTTCACAAGGGTTTCTCTAAATGTATACGAACCCATTATTGCCATTTCAGCAAAGTGAGGCCGCGTGTAGTAAGAGTTGTAACTGAGCAGTGATTTCAAGCTCGGACCTGGTCAGGTCCTTTAAGCCATTACCCTAGCCGAGACCTGCCAGTTGCAGTTGTCAAAATTCAGTTCCAGGCCTGGCCCGAGACCCCTATCTCCAAAAGCATTATACGGTTTTTGATGAGAGGCCATCCTAAGGCAATTGGGAAATAATTACAATTCTTGTCGACGTAGGTTTTCTTTTTGATGTATAATTAAACTCTCTCCCAGTTAATAAGTAAACCTGTTTTTTAGTAAAATGAGGTAATATGATATAAACACGAGTATAATTTCAAGTTTTGATTTTCATTTTATCATAATATGCACAAGATCCTAAACTATTTAATTCGAGCCAAAACCATGGTATTTACGCTATAATAAAACCCCAATTATTGATATAAAACTTTACTTATTAACTGGGACAGAGTTTAGTCAATTGAATATATTAGTTGACATATTTCAATGTATGAAAAAGACTGTATATTTATTACTATAATTTTGAACAATTATAGGCCCGCTGGGTAGAATTTTCATACACGCGTGCCACGTTGCCCTGGTGACATTTTTTGATAATTTTAGAGTAAGTAAGCTTTCTCAAAACTACTCTTCTGCCCACGCAGTCAACCACTGGTGAATCACTGGTGGACCAACAGTTGCAAAAATGTTGGGCCACAGGTAGGCATTTGGCCACCCGTGTACCAATGGCAAATTACTGACATTATTAGGGAGATGGCATAAAGCCTTGAGGTGTAACATGCCCAACAAAAGCTAAAACATTTTGGATTTATCATTATATTAAAGTTAATAATTTTTTGGTTTTTTGGTGCAAACGACTGTATTTAATGCTAAGACCAATTTTTCAACAGTTAGAGAAACAACTAGTGCATTAGAGTGTATATGCATATGGTTAATTTCAAGTATTTACAATTGTTCTCAAGTAATGATACAATAGTGAAACCTCACCTGCTCTTGATCTTTGTACAGATGAACTCCATTCATAAGTCTTAGCTGTGGATTCCAAGTAGAGTCAGGATCTGCTCGAATTTGTTTGATTTCATATTTCGTTGTATTCCACATTAAACGTTCATCAGTCCAATATGTAGAAACGTAAAGACATATCTTCATTATTCCTTTGGAAACATCCAATTCCACAAGATTTAGATAAGCAATATCAAAATGAACTGTTAGTGCTTCTTTGCCACTGTTTGGAGCTACTAGCGGATCATAATCTGAATACAGGTACTTACTTAATTGCTTCCGCTCTTCAAATCGTTCCAAGTTGAGCAAAGCAATAGAGTTGCTTACCAACACAATGCCTCCAATCAAATAAATCCTAAATAAATGTATTCAATATTGAAAACTGGAAGTATCTGCTAGCAATTCTGGTAAGCTAATGCCTGTGTATTTTTAAGCCTGCTAAGTGAAAGTGCTTAGTTTATATAGTTGTTTACAGCTGTTCAAAAACTGTTCAGACTTGGGAATAAGCTGAGCTTGAATAAAATAAATATTTTAAACAAGCCAAATCTATTTTCAAAATTATATATTAGTGAATTTTGGACTATAAATATTTTATACTACACTTTATTTTTAACCTAAATTAAATTGTAAAACAAATTTTAACTTTGAATGTTTTTTGTTAATTCATAGATGCTGAATATAAATCTGAAGTCCAATTATGTCCATCACCATCAAATTTTTAAATTTCAAATTTTGCATTTTATTTTACAAATAGTGATGTTCTTTAGCATTATGGCGAAAACATAAGCATCTTGGATTTGCTTGTGATTTCAACAGAATCCAATTAAGGTAATGTAGTGCAGGGGCCCCGGAAGCAATTTTGAACTGGGGGGCTAATTTTAATTAAAAACTTATTATGTAAACAAATTCACATTATGTTGGTAAACGTTAGATATTAAAAATTAACGAAAAACATTAAATATTTGTCTATCTAAATCAAATTCAAACCATTTTTTAAAATATTTTAATAGCATATTTTTGGCCATTTGAAATAATTTAAATAACTAAAAGGGGAGATTTGGGGTTGTGAAATGGTATCTTCACTCTCTTGTTGATCTTCATTATGAACATTATCACCTATATGAAGATGAGGATGACTTTAAAATAATGGTGGTGGTGGTTGGCCCCCCCNCATCAAATTTTTAAATTTCAAATTTTGCATTTTATTTTACAAATAGTGATGTTCTTTAGCATTATGGCGAAAACATAAGCATCTTGGATTTGCTCGTGATTTCAACAGAATCCAAATAAGGTAATGTAGTGGAAGGTTTCTGAATAATATATGCTTTGGTTACCTGCTATTTATCTTTTTGCACAAATAAACAGTAATACAAACACATCTTCAGAAATACATTAATAAGAAGTGCAAAAAGGCAAAGGTTGACAAAAGTAATTTCAAATCCATATCACTTCGAATTAGACTAGATAGAAACCCTGAGGACCTCCAAACCGGAGATGGAAATGTGCTGAGTACATTGAAAAAGATCCCCCAGCTCATAATTTTCAAATCTTTACCCCATTTTGAACCCATTTCTAAAAATTGAAATTTAGACCATTTTCAAATAAGACTGGATGCCAATTTACGGGAAAAGTGGGTTATGGATAATTTCACTCTGAAATATGATAATGATTCATTTCTCTATTCTACATTGATGTCATTCAGAACTAAAAACTAGATAAGTCAAAACATGTAAACATCATCAACAATAACCCATTAGTTTAACCTTAATTAATGAAAACATGACGGCACTGGTAAGATATAGGCTGCTCCGTGCGACCCATGATTTCATGGGAATCCCAAGTTGCCTAGCAAAACTATTCCTATGGGATTTGGTGGGAATTGGTAGGGGCTTTGTATAATTGTCTAATTGTCCAATAAATCTCCCGTTTGTCTAAGAAATAGTGTTGCTACGCTTCTTGTATTTCTCAGAAATGTGTTATGCACATTTTTGGATTCGGAGAAATAGCAGACAGTTTTAGTTTGCAGCCCATAATTGAAACATTCTTTGTTATTGAAACATTATTATATATAATTTCTTTAATTTATTGATGTGAAATATCTTTCGTGATTTACTAGTAAAGTAATTATGATAATACATGTGTAAAAATTTGTTTTACAATATACAGAAAATACCCAAAATTAAAATAAATTCCAAAAATTAATGACTTCATATTAAAAAGAATTATTTTCCAAAAGACACTGGAGCATAAGCAGCCCTACCCACCCAGGTTTTACACCACTGATTCAAATTGATGAATATATGCGCAATTTAACAGAGATAATCTCAGCATAGAATTAGGACCAAGCACCATAAAACTGAATATGAGACCAAAATTTGTGGTTGTCATGTCTCAACCATAAATTCAAAACGATTGATATTGTATTGAATAACTGCTTTTTAAATTAAATAAATTGGCAATTAAGCGATGAATTGATTGATTCCATTTTCTAAATGAATGAATTAATACAACCAACACTTTAAATCAGTGCGAGCTTTGAAAGACTGATGTAATAGTCTATGTACTTACGGGTAAAACATGTCGCTAAATGAGTGTTAAAGGAAGTGCATCCGCTTAAATTGTTTATGCCGATACATATATATCTCCTCTTAAGAGAAAGGCAAATTTGCTTAATGCTATACATTTCAAAATATTTGAAATACGATCTAAGCATTTTCTACTAAAGAATTTGCCATTATTATGAAAGTTAGTTTGCTCCAGAAGTATGTTTTCCCTGAATCTAATAAAGCATTCAATTTGCAAATGAATAGTGAATTTAAACAAGCAAAAATATTTGCCAAAAGTAGCATTTTCCAATAGTTTTTTGACACGGAAACTCTTCATAATTGAGCTCACAGTCATTTTCAAAATATTTAAAAGGTGTAATGGTAAAATTCCATAAATTCTTCAAGATTGGAAATGATTTTCCAAAGGCCACTTGTTTCTGATAAACAAATCTGAAAACACAGTGCGACAAATTCTGACTTTAAGCAGATCCGGAACTTCGGTGGTCGATTAACAAAATAGATGAAGAAAATTGTTGTTATCATTGGCTTTACTCAACTTCATTATCTTAACACAAGGTTTGGAAAGAATTCCTCAAAAAGCGTTCTTTAATTTAAAAAATTTAATATTTTAATGTAGTTCAACACAGAAATAATTTTTACAATAAATTTCCGTCATAACAAGGATGAAGGTAGTTGCATAGGCGTTCCTACACCTTCCAACTCATGTTTAAGTTTGTAAAAACAAAGTTAAGAATTAATGACTTCAGAGCTGATGGACATGGACCATATGAAGAAATTGAATTGCTAAAAATTTGACGTTATATGACGTAATCTCTTAACATCACTCAGCATTTCAATTCCATTTTTTAACTGTAATTTGTATATTTTTTATTGTAGAGGTAGATATATTCGACATTTCTAAAATTTCATTTGTTGTGCAGGTAGATACAGTTCTTAGCTTCAACGTGGATAAAAAATTTTTGCTCTAGCTTTTATTCTAGTGGTGTCATTTAATCAAAATATTTCTATACTTTTTCAAGGGAAAATGCCAGTTTTTCGAATGTTTGGCTTAATTCTGTTGTTGGAAATTTTAAATCTAAAAATGTCATTTATTGGGTAGATAGACACATATCTTAGCTTCAAAATCAATATAAAATTTTTGCACTAGCTATTATTCTATTGGTGTCAAAAAGCCAAAATATTACTTCTATATATGTTTTCAAAAGAAAATATCGGTTTTTAGAATGCTTGATTTATATTCGTTGTCAACATTTAAACACATTGAATTGTTGTTTGTTTGTATTTTACTTAACATTAGGAATTCAAATAAATCAAATATAAAGTAAATCTGATTCTACAAATGATTTTGGCGACAATATTTTGATTTGAACATTTGAATCATGTACATAATTCAGTATGAATTCATTAGAATATAGGAAACGTGCTGCTGAAAGTAGTAATATAATTTAATTTAATAAACTTTTTTAGTCTCCATTATATGATTATGTCAGATCCCACCGGAGACCGTCGGGTCTCGCTTTCGCTCCGTGAAGCAATCACTTCTAACATCTTTGCTGGTGCTACGTCCCTGGATGCGGCAAATGCTTTTATAAAAGATAAAAAGAAAACGCCGATTCATCAACTCTTCTCTCGGTTTAATAAAGAAAATGCAGCTGAAGCTCTCCTGCTCCTTTCAAAAACTCTCTCAGTTCTACATCAGCCTCTCCCACTAGTCCTGCTAATTCACCATTCTCAGAAGAAACTCCGTCATACACTGCTCTTAATGTAAAAAACTCCAGATCGCCTTCACCTTCTCCTCATCGATATGAATCTTTCAGACGATATCATCCAGAAAACCGCTCGCCTCAACCTCAAAATATGCACCAACAACACACTCATGTCAAGCCTCGTTTATCTTTAATCCATCGAAAATTCACTCCGCGGTTCATCTATTTCCTTGAAATTACTCCCGTCTGTAAACATTCTGCTCTACAGAAGAATCATGTCATCACTAGATTTAATGAAGCTTTATCACCTCTCTCTACTAATAAATTCAATGTTATTCTAGTCTTCAAAAGCTTTCTGAATTCACCACGAAGTAACAACTCCAACCTCTTCGCCCATGATGGATTCCACTTATCTCGTCAAGGAATTGTTCATATCACCTTAAAAGGATTCTTCCAACCTCGGCTAATTTCTTACTCTTCATTTCGAATTCCGAATGTCACCTATCTAAAAGCTGCCAATTCTTCAAGTCGTCGAACTTTTCTTCCGACGCCTCCTTCATCTGAATTATCATGAAAATGTGCAGAAAAAAGGTAAATTTTATTAAATATTATTTAGTTATCTATGTAATGTTACAAAATGTACCTCTATATTATATAAATCCACATCCACATGCTTCAAAACATCCCCATTTAACATATTATGATATACACTTAAATTCTAGAAGAATCGCAAATAGAAAATAAACTACTGTAATAACTATAAATTTGTTTATCTCAATGCTAGAAGCCTCAATTCAAACAGAAATGATTTTCTAAACTTAATAAAGAAGATAGGACAAAACGCAATATACTTAATTACTTAAACTTGGTTACAGCATAACACTGATCCTAATTTGTTTAATCTTGACCAACATTATTATGATATTTTCATAAAAAACCGATTAGCTCCCAATTATTTAAAACCGGTACGTAAATTAGAACATGAATCACTATGGA
>CABFPE010000621.1:209562-220187 GCA_900660155.1 Hofstenia miamia | reverse complement strand
GCTTGTGGAGTCACCTGCTGGCCAATTGAGCGAAGTATTTCAGACACATTCTCTTGATCATGAGTAAGTACCGCTTCCAAACTACCTTCGCATTCAGAAATGCCAACAATTCTGATTGAATTTTGAATTTCATTAGAAAAAATAAATGATTTACTCTGATTAATTTGTTTGTGATGAGCTGGGAATTACTTAGCCTCATTTTTACAAACCAGTAACAGTCTCACTACTTCAATGGTTACATTAGTCACATTGTTCACAGAGCCAGTAGCAGGCTTTAACCTTATACAGCCTGGTGATTTTTAAAAAAATTTCATGATCTTATAATAAAATTTTAAACGCTTATAGCTCAAAAACTTTTAACGGTGTGCTCAATCTGAAAGCACCACATGATAGAGGCGAGAGCCTCCTCTTCCTTTTCTGCTCTAATTTCACGTGCTGGCCTTGTCTTTGCGCCTTGCCTTAATGGTTTGGAATATCTTTGCAAATATTTACAAACAGTCAAAGTTCTTTGTTGCCTCTAGAGACTCAAAAGCTTCTAAATACTTTAACACTAGGTATTGAGAGAATTTAAATCTTTTCAAAAATTCGAAAATTTCTAAGAAAACTTGTTAATCTATTCAACAATCTTTGCGATAGCAATAAACTTTTATGAAAATTTTCAACAATTGCATTAATGTATGTTCCCCAATAAACCTACCCATGCCCCAAGATTTTCAAATTTGGAAATAGGCTTGGAGACAATTCTTTGTAAATGTGGAAAAAACGGTTTGTCCTTTAAAACCGACGCTAGGCTGTTTAAGGTTAATTCTTCGAATTGCATCAGTGTCCGATTTCTACAACGACACACATTGTCCGGGAAGCGAACAAGCACACAATTCATATAAAATAGCGGAATCACTTAATTCCTTATGGCAACTACATGTAGAGACATTTTTTTCTGTTTTGCCATGTGCAAATGTAATGCTTTTAGATCTAACGTTGAAATAAAAATCCAACAGTTCTATTTCCCATGTAATTAGATTGCAAAAATATTCTAATATATCGCCGATAAACAAAACTTAAATTTACAATATAATGGAAGCAAAATTATTACTAAAAGAGCATTGGTTTTGTTGCTAACAATCTTTCCCATAAATTAATATACGAAGTTTGTATAATACAAAACATCTGACAGGCAAAATTCCCTTTAAAGAGAATAGTGCAGTTACGATTACTATTGACCGGTGAGCGGAACGGGTCAGTGTGAAATTTTGTTTTCGTATTTACATGTACTTTTTAAAATGAATTTCCACATGATTTCAAACAATTTTGATGTTATGTGCATGTGTTGCTGAACCCATCATGATATTTCTTTCTTAGTACATAAATTCATATTTTTTTCTTTTGCGTGCAAATGTAAATAGTGACCTAACCCAGAGGCCTTAACGGTTGCCACTCTTTCATGAAATTTTTGCTACATTTTCCCAAGTAATAGCTGTCATCAAAGAAACGGAGTGCAGCAGCAGAAGGAAAGGCATCTTAAGCTAATTAAACTCTAGGAATTAATCACTGATGGTTTGCAACAAATGTTTAATCTACCCATTATCTTTGGAATTCTGCATTGCCACCATCACTGTGTGTTTGTGAATTAAGTGGCTCACTCGCAGTGCTCACTAGTAGGCCAATTCAAAATCAATAACAGTCATGACAAAATCAGTACCCGGTCCGACCAATGCTAACCAAACAACCGTTATTTTGAACCACACACTAACACTAATAAACTTTGCATATGAGGGAATGATATATTTTTGTCTATATTTGCTCGCCAATGAGACGTGACACGTCCAGGTGTGTAGTAGAGAAGGATATCGGGTACACTTGAAAATTCGGCCTGATTTCGGGTCGGGTTGGGTTTGGATAGTGAGCACGGAAAATGTCAAATAAGTATATATTGATTGATCAAAAATGTACTGTTTTAATCACCACTGGATATCAAAAGGATGCAAGACGTTAAGTAATGCCAATGAATGGCCATGTTTACTTCTTTATCAGAAAATAACTGATGTTAATCATCATTTGATTGTGCTATAGAGAGAGTCCAATTTGTCAAATATTGCGAATTAAGGTTTATGTTTGAGGTGGGGTGGGTTCGGATAGTAAATTTTCGAGTAGGGTCGGTTTTGAGTAGTGAATAATTTAAATCCATGCTAAACTCACATTGTTATTCTCTAGTGAGCAGCTCATGCATGTCAAGTCACTTTGAATTTAGCAGCATGCATATATATTTAATTTTAGCATGGTGTTACAAAAAATGTACATGCCTTTAATGAAATTGACAGAGATCACTACCTGGCACAAAGGCGTTCTATAAGTTATGCAAAATTATTTCCAACAGCAATGAAACAGAAAAATAAATTCCATCAAAAGTATTCTTATTTTAATAATTTAACTCCTTTTCTTTGATCAGAGCGATAATTATCTAAAGATAACCGTTAGTCAGAATCCGTAGAGACTTACTCAGAGAAAATCAAATCTAATAGTAGCTAGTTGAACGATATGAAAATTTAACCCTTCGAATACACTTGTTATTCTACATATCATTAATTTCGAAATAGCATCAAAAAAGAATACAAATAAAATAACCAATACATATACACAAATTCAACAACAGCAAAAACATACACTTAAATTCCATATACATATGCATGTATTAAGTTTACAAACTTATTAATATAAATAATGCATCTTTCTTCACATGAGCTTAGTTATCACGCCATTGTGTGTTTCTTGGTTACATTTATAAGCTACATATAAATTAATAAATCTTTTTCACTCATTGTTCTTGAGTTTTACATCTTGTTCTATAATTAATCAGATATTTTTTCATACATTCAAGTTTTTGAACTTCTTAAATAATGCATATATTTTTTATTTCTTGTACTATAGTCCAATTTCCTCCATAGCGATTTTGAATAACTTAAGAATCCGTTCTTCATTAATTTTTTATTATACTTAGTTTTACCAAATGTAATTGTTCTTATAAATTTAAATGATTAGAAATATTTCTTTTCCAAAATATCGATAAACATACTTCGATTAACTTCTAATGATTTTAGACTACACTTGTATGAGCATTTACACATAGCTAAATCCAAGTCAATAGTTTATATGTTCTATCTGCAAGTACATTTTGTACAATTAATGAAAGACAAGTTCATTTACTAAACAGGCAGCATATTGAATTCAATTTAACTATCTAATCTGTTCAGATTATCATTAATAAAATCTTGGATCGCGGATTACTGAAATCGCTTCTCAATATGAACATTATATCGCGACGAACGTATCGCAAAATATCAGCTTCAGATTCTAAAACTCCATAAATGCCTAGAGCATTTTTCTAACTATGGAATTCCTCTCTGAAGCTGTAGTAAAATGGTACATTTTGATTGAATTGAGATGACTGTGAAACTTTTGAGAGCTTTGATTGTCTAAAAAATTGTAAACGTCTATTCTCTATACTATGTTATTTTGATAGATCTGCATTAATTGTGCTTGTTTTCTCACTTATACAGTCTTGATTATAAATTTTATTTGAAGTGTCAGTTGATGCCTCACAAGGACTCTCAAGTGATATATTATCATTGAAATCATCATCAGTTTTAGCATTGCTTTCTAAGCTTTGTCACTTCAATTTTTCCACATTTTCTTAACCATCTTTTTGGGCTTAAAATGTTTCTTTATTACTGATGTTTCACTCTTTAAGCTTTCTGAAACTAAATTTTCAGACTGGCTTGAAACATTTTCTATAAGTTTATGTAAGAGAAATTAGACAACAGTGCCTCCGAAGAGCACACATCCAGCGACCACGTTTCACAGAAGCTAGCCCAGTCTTCTTTCTGTTGTTGTGTAAATAGTGACACATTTTTTCGTACTTTTTATACAGATCCCTGCCTTTAAAAGTACTTGTACAAGGTCGATGTTGAGACAACTTTGATATGGGTATCTTTAAACTTTGAGTTCAAATGAGTGATTGATTTTGACAAAACTTTTCCTTTCATTTCCAGTCAGCTTGGGGAGTCACCCACTTCCTTCTTTTAGCGTGTTCGTTTCTGTCAACTTTTTTGAAATTTCTGTAAAATGTTTTGGATTCATACCCGATATCTTGAGTGAAGTTTTTCGGTCTGTGGTACCAGTAAAGAAAAGATATTGCAAAACGTTTCTTACAACTTGATTAGTCATCTTTAGTGAAGATTAATAAAGTGCCTGGCCCCATCTGGTGGGCTTACGGGTACTGTTGTTGATTGTGCGTGATCGCCTAAATGTGTTTGTCCAGAACATGGCACTTTGATGGGGTTAAAAGAATTGAAGGGTTTCTGTATTTGAAAGTTTATTCTCATTTTTTACCGGAATATTGCTATAACAGTAAATATAATTTATAAAACATAGAGCATACAGACAAACATAGCACATACATACCAACACATTATATAAAAATCAACATTAACAAATCAAAAAATTTCATTTTGCATATATAGAAATTTATTAAATTGCTTTGATGTTCCAAATTTGTACTGATAAGCGAAAAGATTTTCTAAATTTTCTTAATTTTCTTATATTCGTAATTGATCTAATATATATAGTGGTAATTTGTTTCAGAATCTCATTATGGATGTTGAAAAAGAGTTGTTCCATGCGGTAGTGCTTATTGTAATATAATTTATGCATCTAATTGAATGGTATTTAAACTTAATGAATTAATTTAAAGAATTAGTAGCACTTGAAAACTCGCGAATATGCTTGAATAGAACTACCAAATTTATAATTCATATATATATATATATATATAAATATACAATATATACACATACACTTATTGTTACTAAGACCTTTGCATATTACTACACAGAATCAGAGTAAAAAAGAATTTTTTTACAAAAGTCTTACTATGGTTCTATGACATGATACTATACATGTTCTTGTGCGTATTCCACCATCAATGTATTAGGTAAAATAATGAAAACTACACAATGGGATATTTTTCCTTCATTAACCGCCAATTCTATTGTATACTGAGACTTCTCAGTTAATGAATGTAGGTGACAGTCACCTGCAAAACTTCCGACATATTAATGAAAAGGATGCGCTGGTTACTACTACAAAAGGCCAGACTACATTTTCATTTAAATTATTCACAAGAATTTTATGTATACAATTAATTAAAAAATATTAAAACATAGGAAAAAAAATTGAAATTTTTGAATTTCAACTAATTATTGCAAAATATTTAACTTTCAAATGCATAACCTTTTAGATAAACGATTCTGCATTAAATGGGTCCTTTAGAACCAAAACCTAAACTATTTATATTGATTTAAATTTAGCAAATAAATAGTTTAAAACATGTATGTTTGAGAATAACGTAGAAAACAAGCTAAATACATTGTAGTCCATTGCATACATGCAATTCTTCTCTTTTGGAGTGCTCTGCACAAGCGCATCTCGGACACATCTACATTGAATAATGAATTTATCAAAGACATCCTAAAATTGTGTAAACGTGTATCGAGCTGGTGAAAACATGGGCATCATTTTATACTTTCAAATTGACATTTTTGCTGGGCAGATAATGGACTCTCCTTCGACAGTTCGCGGAAAGATTAAAAGACGAAGCCACCCTTTCATTTCTGCCACATCAAGAGCTGCTAATTTATGATCATTTGTATTTCCATCTTTATTATTGCAGAATATAACAGAAAAAATATTAGCTGTCCGAAATTTGTCAAGAATTGGAGTATTTGTCTGAATACGTGTTGTTGGTTCCCTTCTATAACTAAATATATTTCTTGATGATGGAAGTGGCGTTGAAGACTTCTTCCTGATCGATGAGCATAATCTCGTGCAACAAAAATAACAGGCCCTTGATGAGACGGGCTTTCATAAGTGTACATAACCTGGGTCACATGGTATCCATGATATTATTAATATGAAGTCTGCCCTGCATTCTATCGACCAACAAGGCCTCAATTCAACAAATGTATGCACACGCACAATACCTGGATTGAAGAATACTAGAAATATCAATGTTATATTATCACACTATTATTATATATAGCAAAATTTAGGCAACGCCGGGCCCCACCTTATGCATCAAAGGGTTATGTGAAATTGTTGATTTATTTATGTATAAGATAAGTCCAATATTTAATCCCAATGCGAACGCCTAAGCCTTATTTAACTAATGTCAACGAGGTACAAGAACATAGAAATGTGCATCATTGAATATTTTCTATTCCACGTCTGTAGCTTTCCAATAAATTGAATTTGATGTTCAATATTATGTTTAAGAGCCTTATTATTATCTTAATATTTCTACACTTAGGCTCTAAATTGTACAAACACATATTTACAAATTTGCATGTACATAATGTTTCATGTTTTATACTTATAAATATTTAGAAAATTGAACAGATATATGCAACTAGACAAGTAAAAGACTAAGATACAACACTAAATGTTAAAAATAAAAAGGGCTAAAACATTTTACACGCTTGATCTTAATATCTTGACATCACATTTAGTCACTTATTATAACCAAAGACGGATTGATCCGCCTGTAAATTTTCTTCCAATAATTTTGAAAGTTTTCTCATATTCGGAGCACTGCGTGTTTACAGTAGTAAATTGTTCCACATGCGATAGACTTTAGTAATAATGATATTTTCTAGTGTTTAATTTTTATTTTAGATATTTTTTATAAAACTACGTGGTTTGTATATCATGTATACATTTTCAGATGCATAGTAAAGGGGGAATATTTAGTGTATTGCATAACATAATTCATATTATTAGCACTTGAATTCATAGTTTTGTTTCGAAAAATGAGTTCAATGTGGAATATTTATCTTCCAATGTCCGGTGCACGCCCGCCCGTTGGAATTCTCAGGACAGGAACGAGCGGCCCAGTCTGCCCGTCATCTATTGAGAAAAACGTAAAATACTTCGAAATTAAATCAAAATGCACAAAAGTACTATATAATTTTGTCATTTAGTGAGAAACTTCATATGACTCTTATAAAATATATTAATTTTATCAAAGATCATACATAGAGATGAGTGTTTTGCATTTATGTGATTTTTTACAGCAAATGTACAACAACTTTCAAAAATATTTTTGCGCTAAAAGCATACACTTCGCGGTAAATTATGAAATTTCTTTTTAAAAGCAGAAAAAGCTTAACTTTTTGCAGCATATTATCTTATGATTACTCAAGACTATATTTGAGCGGACATAACATATGCTCGATCATTTTAACGCACGATACCCGCCCGCCGTCCCTTCTGAACGGCGGACCAGGCATGCTTGCAAAATACTAGTTAGAGGTGCATAAGCAAGCATAATTTCAACAAAAATATAGAAAAACAAGAATTACAATATTTGACGTGATGTGTATTTTCTGAGCAGATTTTAATTTTAGATAATTTTTAAAAGCAATTGTAAAAAACAACCCACTTTTTTTCACTGTTAAACTACCTGGGCAATTGACCACCTAGTTATTCCAACTGCCCGCACTTTAAACTGGAACACTAGTAATACCCAATAAACTCATACTTTGCAAATTTAGTAGATAAATTTAACTATTTGATGAAAATTGTCAAATTACTTTACAAATATTTTACAAGTTTGACAACTATCTGTTGATAATTACCCCATACATTTGCAAATAATAATCTTAATTGAACATATATGAAAAAATTCGACAATTGCAGTGGGCCTATACAACAAACAATATTTTTTGAAGATTATATACTCAAAAATATTTTGCAATATCCAATTTAAGAAAATATTTAATCGATTTTAAATCAAATTCTAATACATGCAAGAAAACTTTATTAATTGCATTTTTATTGTGTTCTAACCATTCTTCGTGATCTCAGAGTCAAGAAATCTACTTATAAACAGCTTACCATACATCTTAATTTTATGATTTCTTAAAAATGTAAATAAAAAGGCAGTAAAATCAACAAATTATTTTTTAATTTTTTTAGATGAAAAAACTTTACTAATCAACTTGCAGTTTTCAGAAATTGTGAATACACTCAACAATTCAAAATCCGAGATTCAACAAACTTAATTGTTTTTAAAAAGAATTCTAATTACTTGTTAAACTTGTTAAGTGCCTTTTACATGTTTGTTTTCTAATATTATAATTCTTATGATTGAACTGTTTTATCTTGTATTTAGATGGTTGTTCATTCCCAGTTTTACAAATCTTTCATTTAAAATATTACTGATGTTTTTGTCACTTGTAATACATTCACCATTATCACTTAATTTATAATGAATTTTATCTTCTTTTTTGAAATTTAAAAAATTCGAAATAATTGACCGTTTTTGTTTAACAGATTTGTTTTATATCGGATATTGCGAACGGCGACTAAGCAAAAGAACATGAAACTAATTCTACAATTTCAACACACCTAAAAAATTGTGATCTAAGTTTTGATGTAAAAATTTTAAAGAATACTGATGCAAAATATCTTAAAATCACTGAAAATATTCTAATTAGATCATTTCAACCAAATCTAAATACAAAAGATGATTACATACATAAACTATTGTTACCAATAATTAAGATTTAGCGAAATATAATATTATTATGAAATCAAGTAAGAATTAAAAGCAATTATTTGTAAGACTGACGATGACTTTGTAAGTCGAAATATATTTGAATGTTTTTGTTAAGATTTGTTTTCATTAAAAAAATTTTTGTAAAAAATGTTTGTATATCAACATTTAAATTTTGTTGAGGCTTCAATTCTTTGTGCATAATAATGATTATAGTTAGCCTTCGCTCTATTTTGACTAATGTTTGCTCACGCCTTATGCTTTTTTCTAATGCATTCCTTCGATTCTTTAGATATCTATATCTTCCACGTTTTTCATCATTCTTTCTATTGTGTTATTGAATCTTTGTAATTGGACAAAGCTTGTAATAAATATTTGTTAGATTTTCAACTATAAACATAATTTTTCGTTCCGCTGTTGTTCAAATTAATAATCATTCCAGTTTAAATTCATCAATACCTTCAAAAATTTATTGTTATTAAAGCCATTCTTTGAATAAAATCGTTTAGTGCAATATCTCATGAATCTGTTTAAGCCTTTATATTCAAATATGTATTCACAGTCGTCACCAAAAGTCTGAGACCACCCTGCTTCAAATCAAAATATCCAACTTTATGATAGAATTTCGCACTCATGAATGATTCTATGTAATATGTTTAATGTTTAAAAACAAACACAAATAAAGAATGAAATACAAAAGCTTGTATTCAAAACACTCTACCAAAAAAACCAGAAAATTCAGTATTTAGAAGAATGTACGTTGTTCGCCAACACTTGCTGGATTCGCCGAGGCATTGAATTGATAGAGATTTGCAAAATTCTGACGAAATCTTTTGCGTCCACGTGGTCAAATATTTTGCTTTATGGCTTCCAAGGAATTTGAGTACTTAAAATGCAGTTTCTTCTTGAGAATGCTCCAACAATTCTCGATTGGGTTCAAATCTGGGCTCGAAACCGGCCATGGCTCCAAGACTTGAAACGTTTGACGTCCGAGCCAGTTTCACGCCAACTTCGTCGTGTGACATGGCACTCCATCTTGCTGGAAATATTTGCAAGAGTGAACACCCAGCTTTTCTTTCAAAATTGCTAGGTACTTTTGCGCATTCATGATGGTTCCTGGAGAAATGAATACAATGGCGGCACCTCCTTTTGCAGAGATTGCTCCCCAAACCATAATATGAGGGCAGTTTTTAACTGATGGTCGGATGTATTTTAAGCAATAGCGCTTACCAATTGGCCGACAAACACGCAAAGCAACTCGACTGAATTGCTTTATAATTGTTTCGTCTGAAAACATGACTTGGATCCACATTTCTGCAGTTCAAGATCTCAATCTTCTGCCAAACTTTCTTCTGTCTCGAATGTTTTCTTGATAAGGGTTTCACGGCTGGAATTCTCGATTTGAGGTTAAAATTCACTCGCAAGCGGCGCCTAATAGTATTTGAACTTGGTAAAGGCTGCATAAAACGCAATTTGTTGCGAATCGGAGAAGCTGTCCATTCAGGATGGCTAACCGCTATTCGTCGAATTGAATGGCCAGTTCTGGTAGTTGTGCATTTTGGACGGCTACTGCGTTTCAATTATTGATATTCATCGGTATTTTCGAATCGGCGTATAGTTTTCTGGACTCTTGTCTTCGAGATGTTGAATTTCGCTTCAATTTGCCGTCTACACCAGTTTTCTGAGTGAAGAACATGATTTGAGCGCGGAGTTTAGTCAAAAATTCAGCCATTGCGATAGAACTTTGAAGAGAGAATGATGATGTTGAAGCACGCCTTTAATGCAAGTTTCAAATTTAAAAGTCAATTATCTATCGGAGCAAAGTTCATTATGTTCATTCAGCACTAATTATAAAATTTGGAGCAAACAGAACATAGATATCTATCGAAGTAATAATAAAATCTTAATCATGTGTGGGTGGTCTCAGACTTTTGGTGACGACTGTATATATATATATATATTAGGGTGGCTCTTAAAAAAGGCAAAAAAATTTTTACAAATTTCTTTAGCTCTTAAA
>CABFPE010000621.1:170532-200901 GCA_900660155.1 Hofstenia miamia | reverse complement strand
AAAAATATGGGGTGTGTGACAAAAAGATGGAAATGGTGGGAAATAGGGTTAAGGTTTTGCCTTTAATATTTAAAAATTGAATTCGTTAATGGAAGCAAAATTTAAATTTTGGTCATTAAACTGTGCTGTACACATGCAATAGCCAATACTGTATTAATTTACTAGGCAGGACAATAATGATTTTCGAATTGGGACTTTATTATGTTTCACCAAGATTTTCATCCATTAATGCTTGTAAGAACGTTCCTAGTGAACCTAAATAATTGTAAATTATTGGTAATTTTTCTTCTTCTAAAGTATTCAATATATTAATCGATTTCCAATTATTGCAATAATTGCAATATAAATTAATTATTGCTTACCCTTGCAGATAAATTTGAAGCATTGCTTAATATATGTGTACTATGTTATCATATCAGCATACATTTCATGAGGAATGGAAGCATCTTTGCTCTGTTGAGGGGGGGGGGACGTTCCCCCAGTTCCCACCTCTGGGTGCGCGTCTGTGAGTGACCTTAACTACTAAAAATTTTTTACTGACTTTTAGGAAGCCCTTTATAAAAATCGGACATTCAATTAAAATAGGCATTAAATATCTCAAAGATTAATTATCTATCCAAGACATGTCGACATGCTGAAAACCATGCTTGCATTTTTCAAACTAATCAAAAACCTAAGACCATATAACACCATTAAAATTTAGGGACTTGCTCATCAATTCTAATAAATCAGACGAAAAACCGTTAAACTTTCAAAAAAAATTATGTTTTGCTTATTTAAAACGAAGAGTGAACATTTCAAAACTCAATTCTGCAATATAAATTGAAAACTGAGTTTACTGACACTAACTAAATTTCAACGGCTGTCATAAAAAACAAGTTGAGTCATTTATGTACCTCGGGATCATATCATTAGAAAAATAGTCATATAGATAAAAGTAATTGACATAATTTATCAAAAAATTCAATAATTACATATTTAATACTAAGTGATTTAAGGTGTTGTACCCCCTTGAAAATGAATACAAAATCAAATTTTGGTTTTTTACTGTTTTGGGTACTTTAACTTGTTATCTTTCAATATCTATCAAAATAATGTGTATTTCTTCTTCAGATATACATAAAGTAATCAATTAAGAATAAAATTCCAGATTTTTGGAGTTTGTTTACCATCCGTTTCTCAAAATGTTCAAATTCGCTAATTTTGAGAACCATTTTCATGATATCTTAAAAACTAAACATTGCATGCTAATGAAACTTACAGAATATGTGTAGAATGGTATTATCTACTATGTATAATTCTTATTAATTATTAATGCTAACAAGTTTATCTATTGTTGCATATAATCATTATGATAACTAATCATTAATAATTCAAAAAGTAAACACCCAATATACATGATCTTAGTTGAGATCGTGCTGTATACACTCCTTGCAATGTGTACAAAGTTTGAACAAGTTCTATTGCTTTAAAAGATATCTTGAAAATGTATTTCTTTGTTTTTTATCAAATCACATGATATGCAAATTAGGCGAGACCCAAATTAATTTTTTTCTTAATTAACAATACTTTCCCATTCAATATAAAAAACTTTCCTGCTGCAAAATGTATCAATAAACAAAACAAAAGAAAATATATAGTTGAACCAATTAGGTATAAGAAACTGACAATGAAAAATTCATCTCCAAACACTGCTATAAATATATGGAATGATTTACCAAAATGCATCAAACAAATAAAAAGGTTAAAAACGTCGAATTGATAATAAAAAATACTCTTAAACTTGTAATTTAATATAAAATACTGGCATGGCGAGGTTAAAAATTTTACAATACTCATTACTCTATAAATAAAAAATAACATCGCAATAATCCAAGTTAATTTTTCCTGATATTTTTAAATATTTTTCTGTTTTATTTTATAATATTTTATTCACACAATTTCTGAATATTGATATTTCATGATCAACACTTTTCACATGTAAAGAACAGCTAAAAACTTGTTAAGATAATCCGTCAATGTTGCTATTCGACCTGGAATTCTTTATCTAAAGAAATGAAAAACAATAAAAAAGTGAAATACTTTAAAAAACATTTAAAAACTCTCTTAAAACAAATATACATCCCATAAGTCATGGTTAGGATACGTTTTAAAATAATGACTAAGGGGCAACTCGTTATTGCAATGCAATTTACTAGCACTTTCTCCATAGCCTGCAATATATATATATATATATATATATTGCGCAATTGTATTGTAATTATTTTGTGCGTCTTTTCAAATATTATTATTCCCATAAAATTACCAGCAACTTAATAGAAAAATTTTACCTGAATAAAGAATATCTTATCTACCTAGAGAAATAATAGTTTAGGTATACGATCATCTTTTAAATTCAACTTGGTAAAAAAGCTTCTGTATTATTTAGAATTTTAACTTCAAAAATTATTCTATAATTCTCTTTTCCAGTTGAGATAAATTAAGTACAATTTGTGAAAGGTTAGTGAATATTTACATGCAAGGGAATATTATGAGCTTCAGATATTTCAATGCATAAAGCCCAACCTTAATATTAAAATTTTTCAAAATATTTAAAAAGAAAATATGTACATTTACAGATTGTTTGTGCAATATTAAATACTGTAAATAAATCTAAGCAGCAAATGAAAATGCAATACAAATATAACAACATTATTGAACATACAAAAATGAATATTTACAATTACAGTTAATAGCTTGTGATATTGCGAATTTAGAAAAGGTCCTTTGAATAATCAGTACTATACAATTTGAGACCATTTCTAGTCAAGACTTTTTTTGTTTAATTACAGTATGCAAGGAAATAGATTTCGTTTTTAAATAGTCTTAATGTATGTCTTAGTGTATTAATTTGTTTATAGTTTAGGGGAAATTATTTCATATATTGATTGATGTGTTGAGAAACGATTCTTTCAATATTTTCTTGTTTATTTTATCTGCCAAATTTTACAGTCCCATAGGTATGTGTATGATATATTTTAAGGAATAGAAATTAGATATGTGGTGTGAAACAGTATTAATATTTTAACGAAAGCAGTTAACAAATTTTTTAAATTTCCCGATTTCTGCATTGTCATTAAATAAATGATTAACTGCTATTTTTATAGCCCAGCTTATTTACATATAGAATTTTTTCAAAAGTTGTTGATTTATTTCAGAATGTAGTATGCTTCCACACTTAAAGTGACTTAATATTTATATTTACAAACTTAATGCAAAAGAAAATTCTATTTTCAGTATTGCATAAATCTGAATCGTTTACTTAAGAATTATTGAATGTATGGTTGCTAGTCCATTAAAGAGACCAAATCCAAATATGAAGGCATTAGCATATCAGACTACTATAGCTAATAACTTAATCCAAGGAGTTTAATGCAGGAGGCGTATATACAAGAATAGAGTAAGATTGATAAGACTGTGTACTTCATAGGACGATAATTGTGTTTTATTAAAGGTCAAATTTTAAAAAGGGCAAATGGAATAAAACACAGAATCTGCTGTTTGGATTTTCCTTGGTGTTTGAGACATGTGAAGCGATTATAAATCTTAAAATGAGTTCTCGGGCTATGTAGAGCCGATAGCGTGGGATATCAATTGTAAGGCAAATAACTTCTAATAGACTTTTCTTCTTGAAATTATATATTCATAATCACTAAGAGCTGTAGAAACCTATTGAACGATGAAAAGTGAGAAATTTAGAAAATGGGTATTATATCATGGATATTCTCCAACACATGCTGGATAGAGATTTAAACGGACGAAGTATGTATTTTAGGAACACATAACAAACGTGGGTAGATATCGCCAAGAGATGGTTTGACGAGAGGCAATCAAAAGTAGCTATGCTGTTGGACGGAGAATGCGATTGAACAACTTTAGTCAATGGACACAAGAGGAACTTAGGGGAAGCAAGATTTTCGTAATAGACCAGATGGATCTTCGTACAAGACTTATAAATAACAATGAAATATACATGTACTGTATATTGTGATATTTTGGCAGGACAATTACATCAACCATTTTGACAACTTCGATCTGCGCAAAGCAGTGTGAGCGTGCTTGAGGGTGAAAGTTGTGACGAACGGATGAAACTTCGTAAATGCTACAAGCCTAGACTTTATGCTTCCCATTCGAAGGGTAGTAGATGACTAGTGAATACATTCCCAATTGACTATTACACAAAGAATACCTTCCTCGAGCATAACAGGCTCAACATTAATTGCTGACGGGAAATCCGTAGTTCCATTATGTTCAATTTGTGAAATATCTTATTCATTATTACGTAACATACAAATTGAAATGCAAGTGCATACAATTAGTCATTGTAAAACAACACCTTTAATTTCAAATCAATTTGAAGGATGTTGATTTATTTAGTTAGTTGAATAATGGATACGAAAGCTACATTTTTATTAGGATTATTTAACTGTTTAAGTTTTAAAGGCAAACACCATAATAGAAAGAAGCAAACGTTTTAGAAAGATACACGCAATCTATTACTGTATATTGTTTATTAATATTTTTCGGCATTATTAATAGAACTCCACTAAAGCAAATATAGATTATATGCGTATAATGTAGATGCAAACTAGTTTAGCCCAAATGCTTTGCTTATTTATGGTATAGAAATTGGGTCATAAAAGGCAAATGTACACTACGCTTCAACGAGGAAACTATAAAACAAATTACTCATTTTAAATATCTAGGGGTTAATTTCGACAGCAAATTAAACTTTATTGTTGTTAAAGGATCTTTAGTAGTAGTACTAAAAATATTAGACTAAAAAGATGTATTTTTTTGTTTGGATAGAAATGTTCTTTTTTGAATTTTTTCAAACTTTCTTTTCCCATGGTATCTCTGTGCCCAAACTTCATCACAATAGCATTACTATATCAAAAATAAATCTGGGGTTATTTTTACCCCTTGTAAAACCAACGGACATAAAAAAGTTGTGATAATAAGGGCTAAAAGTAAGGCATGAATAAGATGAATTTTTGAATTAATACTTAAAAGGTGAGAAAAATTTCTTATTACTGTAATTGCCATTGCCATTTCTTACGTTGTTATCTAATTGTTTATGAAAATTTAAGTTATTTTAATAAAAACAGACTAAAATAGATATATTTCGCTCAACTTGAGTATCGGCACTTTACAAATATTCCCTCTATATATGCACTATTTTATTAAACGATATTATTGTACAATTAAAAGTTGATTATAGCTAATTTATGCTGATATATGTAATCATCTTTGGTGTTAAGACTTGGTTGCATTTATCTTATATATATATATATATATATATATATATATAGCGGTATTAAGAATGATGCTTTCAGACTTTTTTAATGCAACTAATTAGTTTGATCTCCAATTATGACTATGAAAATAATCAGGCATTGAAATCAGAGGTGTGATAATTTCTTGAGTTTCAAAAAACATCTACGGAGTGTTTATGATAAGCTGTCTTGGAAAAATGCTTGATCTGGAAATATTGTTTAGTTCTGGAATAATTTTTTGACACACATTTTGTGCCCTTCTATTTCGAAATCAATTTTATTAAGCATAACGCATTTATTTAATAAAGCACATTTTACAAAATTAACATTACAAAAATAGAATATTTAAGAATCACCGAATATAAAATTGTTTTTTTNATATATATATAGTACTGACCAAAAGTTTGGAAACATAACAATGCGATTTGACATTGACTCGACCAGCTTTCCACAATAATCATCAGTAATCTCTGTGCACCATACCACTTTAATTTGCTCCTTCAGATCGTCGAGTGATGTGCATTGGCGCTTCCTCAGACAGTTTTTGATGCGATGCTAGCAATTTTCTATGACGTTGAGGTCTGGGGAGTTTCCCCAGGCAGTTCTCAAGCAGCCGAAAGTCTTGTGATGCAATCCACTGTTTCACAAATTGGCGCTGTGGCAAGGAGCACCATCTTGTTGTAGTACAGGTGTTCCCCAAAACTGCATAACCATGGGAACTTTCTCCTGAATTATTTTGGGGTAGGCCTTGGCTGTGACTGTCTCGTTGTGAGCAACAAATACAGACCAGCACGCCCATTCACAGTGATAGCACCCCAAATAATCATAGAAGTTGCTGAGCGGACAGTTTGTTGCCTGTAACGTGTGTTGAATCTTTGGTTTCTTGGTGGTCAAACGTGTGGTCGGTATGATGTAAACTGGCAAATCTTGGATTGATAACATTGGGCTTATCGAGCATCTTTGTCATTGATGTTAATTCTAGGTTTTGACTAAGCTTTTGTGGCACCATCAACGTAATATAAAAGAAAAACAGAAAACGTTTAATAATTTTATATATTGTTTGATTTATGCCTATTTATAAATGTAAACAATTTGCACAAGTGGTGAAATATTTAATGGAAATAGTATCTGTCAACAAGTTTCTGTTTGTAGAGCTTCACATAATTTAGTTTAACGTGGGAATAATAGTAAGCAGTAATTCACATTAACAAGAAGTAGGTACACTTTAATTTGCTTGCACATGTATAGTATAAATATTGTGCACAAAGTACAACTGTTTGATGAAGTAAGTTACTTTGGATTTATCTTTGTAACGGTTTGATCGCTAATGCAAAGTGAAAGCTAAACGTTGATGCACACGAGTAGTACTCAGGAACCCCAAAGCCAATTAGTTCAGGAGCTTTGCATTTGGGTGCACCTTCCATCGAAATTCTTCGTTTGGCAGACATCCTGTTTATGAAAATGTGCCTGCAGGTTAGGTCTACAGTAATCAGTTTTTCACTGTTTAGCTTTCCTTTCAATCATTTCACCTTTATAACAAATGCAATAAAACAGCTGGATAGCTACTAGGTTATCTTATTTTAGAGCCAAATTCTTAGAGTATAACAAACTTTTTTATACATACCCTATTATATTTATTAAAGTACATGTTAATGATTAACTTAATTAAGTGTGGACCTTTCGACATCCTCTTCTGCTGACCACTTTGATTGTTCGCATGTACACAGGAACTTGTAGCTATTTATCTTTAGGGTTAATTATATGTGAGGCAGTTAACAAACCAAGTTGTGAAATCTCCCTTATTACACATTATAACAAGAACAATCATTGTATAAAATTACTAAGAATAAACAACAAAGTGAAGCACCGCACTACACTACGTAAATCACCGTCACAGAGAGCCTAGAGTCACAAATATTATCGTAGGAATTAATTATCATCGCCGCAATATGTTGATTACTTCTCTGATTGCATGGTTCAGCTTCGGGTTTCGGGCCTGTCATCTACTACTTTCAACCTAAATGGCACTTTCATTACGATTACTGTAACAATACAGTTGTAATTAATTGGAAACTACTAACTGATTGGAAAGCAAAACAATTCTGGGAGTCGCACTCGCTTATGAAATTAATATAGTGACAAAAGAAAAGAATGATATAGCTAAATCAAGTCTATCTCAGCCTGGTGCAGATTTTACACTTTCGCGTTGTATAAACAAATCTTAAAATTTATTTTATGTAATATATTCTTCGGATTTTGTTAATCATAGCTGTTGTGTGCTTACCTCTATATTCGATTCTAAAAGTGTGTTCTAAATTATTCGAATATTTTATTGTCGTGCAGTTCAATATTTCATCCATTGTTTCTTTCATAAATTTGGATATTCATTCTTCCGATTAGATTTTAATTTGATTATTTCTTGGTTTGTGATGTCATAAGAACTTGAGACATAGAAAATTCGATGTGTTGCTCTTTTAATTAATGCTATTTTGTATGCTACAGGTGAATTTGAATTAAAATTTAAAATTTATCCTGTATCAGTTGGCTTTCTATAAACTCTGTCAGCAAAACCGTTTGAAGTTCTGTTGATATTCACGCTGAGAACATGGAAATTATTGTTCTTTTTCCATTGTAGATTTTATATTGTCATCTATTGTATTTGATTTTGTTAGTATCAATTCTACATCTTCATTATTTACTATAGCAAATATATCGTGCATGTATCTTTCATAAAAATAAAATTTGATGCGGATTGTTTCTCATTAAAGTTTAAATTTAAAGAAACCATGAGAAAAATCATTAATACTAATGATTTACTACAGCAAAAACGTGGAAAAATTAAATCGAAAAACTTAAACGATGAAAGTAAATTCTTTTATTTTGAATTGCAACGTGCCCTTCTATTTCGAAATCAATTTTATTAAGCATAACGCATTTATTTAATAAAGCACATTTTACAAAATTAACATTACAAAAATAGAATATTTAAGAATCACCGAATATAAAATTGTTTTTTTAAAAAAGAACGAAAATCAATACATATAAAATTAACATTACAATGATTATTTTTTGGGTGATCGATAATGAAAAACTTGTACAATGGTTGAGTTTGTGTTCCAGATGCCACAGATTAGACATGAATTGCTTGAGCCCTAGCAACCATATCTTGATAAAAGAAGTGTAGCATTTCCCCGCTGTAAAATTACTGACAATTGCTGAAAAAAGTATGTAGAAACCGTATTCAGATCGCAAGAGGCATTTCTGACAGAAGACATAAAAGACATCTTGGAGAATACTTTGATAGCAATTGGTGACCATCCTCCTAGAGCTTCCACTGATAGTGGTATGAAGGATATACCAGCTGCTGAACATGATTCTGCGTATTTAGTAAGCTTTCGATTGTCTGAAACTTCCAGAGCATGACCAGCATTAGTACCCGCAAGAGAAACAATCGAAGGCTGCAGTGAACTAATTACAGTCAAGTCTAGAGCAGCTGGTCGGACAGAAGACCAGCATGGCAAAAAGATGTCCCCAGGACGAGCACGAGACTCAGTGAGGTTAGACTTTTCAAGCACCGGAGACAAAGCACATTTCGAAGCAGTTGCAAAAATAGCGTCCCTGAGTCGATCATGGCGCGCAATTCTTTCACCATCAACCGCGCAGGACATGGCATGATCACCGAATAAATCCAAAGGCTTAAAGCATTTTGGACATTTTTTGTCATCATTAATTAAGGGGATGCCAAGCCGATAACAAAGCAAAATTCGGAATTCTGCAGGAGCGAAAGAAAGACCAAGTGCTTTCAAGGGAATGGCAGCCAACCAATCCCCACTTCCTGGTATGGAACAAGAGAGAAGTCTTGCTTTATCGCGAGGAGACAAACTGGAGGATAAACAAGTATTCTGGCTAACTTGTTGTAAAAGTGAACAAATAGACTTCTGTGCTTTTGGCGCCATGTGTAAAGGCATTTCAGTCAACGCTATTCCTTTGCTAGAAAGTTCTTGCAAACACTGATGTGGCACAGAGTAAATATAATCATCAATAGAAACAATCTGTTTACATAGTTCTTTATTGTCCACATATGACCCTAAGAACGCTGCAGAAGCAATTGTTGACGCTAGTGGTAATCCAAGACCTCCTTTAGCAATTGGCAAGGATGCTTGTAGTCTTTGTGACACAGAAACAGCTGAACCTGCTATACTTTCTAGAGACTGATGAACTGCTGAATCAAATTCTTCCAATTCTGCTGTAACAGTTGCGGGATTAGAATGAAAAAAATAAATTGGTTGTGCTAGAAACTATATATATATCCCACAAATCTGAAAGAATTAAAAATGGCAACACCAAATAACTCAAGAAGTTAGAGTCCGTTTAATGGATTCAGTTTTAAGACATTTATTTGCGTGTCACGCTTTGCATGGCAAACTTGTCAAATAACTTTGTCACCAAGTTACAAGCTAAGACAATTATATATTTCAAATATATTTTTTAAGCCTCTATTTGACTTTTGTTTGTTATCAAAAATGTATATAACGTGACCACTTTTTTTATTTGAGCTAAACATCGTGTCATCAGCGTATTGAATAACATGACAATTATTTTAATTACTTAAGTCCTTAACATATATGTTAACAAGCAAGGGTCCTAAAATTGTTCCCTGTGGAACACCTCTTTTGATTTCAATCCAATTTGAATAAGTTTCATTGAGTCCAACTCGTTTTCGATTACTTAAATAACTAGATACAAGAGCCACGCTTTGAGTATAAAATTGTAATTGTTTAAGTTTTGCTAGTAAAATATGGCAATAGAATCAAACGCTTTAGAAAGATCTCACTATGCAATTGCTGTATATTCGTTATTATCAACACTTTTTCTCTATTTTCAGTAGCACATAAAGCATCGTTAGTAGAAATGCCTTTCCGAAAATCATATGGAGTGTTAGAGTAAAGTTTATATTTATTTAGGTGTTCATTAATTTGGTTGGTTAATAAACGCTCAAAAATCTTACTTCATTGGAGATAGAAATTGGTTTATAATTTACACAGTTTTCAAGATCTACTTTTTTTATAAACAGGAGTTATATTGGCCATTTTTAACTGTTCAGTAAAAATAAATTGTTTCAAGCAAGCATTAATAATGTAACAAAGAAGCTCCGAAATAATTGCATATATATCTCTTAGAAACCAAGTTGGTATGCACGAAGGTCAGCTCGACTTATTTTTTAGACTGTTAATAGATCTTATAATTTCACAACTTATAACATCTGAAAGAGAAATCAGTTGAATTTCGTACCTTCGGAAGTGTAGATTTATAGGGCAAAATTTTTTCCTTCATACTCTCCTAGATTTTGAAAAACAACATTAAAAATATTGCAACTTTTCTTGTGACTTGTAAAATAGGGTGGAGCGAAAAAATTTTTTTTCAAAATAAAAAAAGTAGTTTTTAAAACCTGACAAATGGTCTAAACTAATAATAAATTTATTTGGGGAGGTTGCCCCCTTCTTTCAGGGAACAATCTCACTAATGTTATATCTAATGTCATTATCTGCAAATAAAAACCGATTGTTTAAATGTTCGCAATTTACAAAAATGTATTGATCAAATCGAAAAATAATAGATAGTCTCACATGAAGCTATTGATTATTGTGAGAATGGTATAATTTCTATGGCTAAAGCGTCAAAACTGACTTTGCAGTAGCCTTCAGAAGTTATAATACCCAAGCATTAAAATTGCTTTACATGTAGGCAGGTTATTGACACAATAGTGAAGAAATTAAAGAAAACACTAAGCGTTTTTCATGAGAAGTGAAATAAGGAAAAGTAGTCAAAGTTTATATGGAGTTTCTTAGTTTTTCATAGCGCTACAAAATGGTGTACAACATAAGGCGATAGCTATATCGAATTGATTTTTTAAAAAAGTGGTTTTTTAAATTTTTATAAAAGTTCTAGACCATTTGTCAGGTATTAAAACCTACACTTTTCGATTTCCAAAAAAAATTTTCACTCCACCCTATTGCAAAAGTCTTTCCATTAAACTATCATTTCGATTTTGACTGTTGGTAGTTTTTCTATTTAGAAATTTGTTAATAAATTCCCATTTCATTCTTTGAGATTTTTGTATTCTAATCTTGCAAAACGATTACGTGCATTTCTAAGTTCAAAGTTACATAGATTAAGTGCTTTTTTGTAAGCAGTGATTTTTTAGTTACAGAAGCCAAATCAATATGACAACATTCCCTCTTTTTGCTAATAAGTTCAATGCATATATCTAAGGTTTCGTTTTTTGTCTATTAAATAGAATGTTGATTTCCAGATATGAGAGTGTAAATTAAATTATGATATCAAAATTTTAATGTCTGCCATACCCAAAAATTTGAAAATAAACGAAACTATATACATAAGATTAATGCAGCCAAGTCTTAATACCAAAAATGATTACATATATCAGCATAAATTAGCTATAATCAACGTTTAATTATACAATAATACTTCTAAAAAAGTGTATATTTAGAGAATCCTTGTAAAGTGACGATGCTCAAGTTGAGCGAGATATATCTTTTTGACTTCATACGAGTTGAATGATTTTTAGAAAGTAAATCAACGATATCGAATTCTTCTTTTGTGTGATCATATAGCACAATTACTTGAGACTTCTGGCGTACATCTCTGGATATTTTTGCACAATGCATGGTAGTGAGGGCAATTATGTTCTTCTTTCCAATATGATAACAGCATCATATCTATATTGCCGATGAACAAAGCATCGATTTTTCTTTCATTTTCAATTTTTACAGCTCTGCTGGTATACCTATCTTATCATGACGCGTGGTACCAACAAACAGTAAACCTTTTTCAATTGCCCATTGAACAAGCCTAACTGAAGCAAAATAGCGATCCATTTAGATATTGCAACCTTGAATTATATTTAAAGATTTCATTTATTAAGTACATGTATTTAGTGTACTCGACAGTTCCTGGCACAGTATTTTTTAATTTCGAAAATTGTTTCTGGTTTTCCAGCGTATTGTAAAGAAAAGAAGGTGTAAGAAAAGGATGAACCACAAACTTCGATAGAGTAACCCATATTTTAATGGCTTTTTAGGGTTGTATTGTTTGACACCTATTTTCCCGCGAAGTGGGTAAAGTGTTTCATCAACAACAAGTAAAAATGATGGAGTCTGCAAAGAGCATTTTGTTTGTACATCACTTCAAATAACTCTCGTATGCAGGCATACTTGACACTTCCCATCGCTTTTCTCTTGTAATGTTGTTGTTAAAGGTAACAAACTTGTACATAAAATGACATCGATTCCAGGACATTGTGGCAGCAAAAATATCATTGGAGCATTCGTTGTTCCAAATATCTCTTGTATTGCGCAGATTGAAAAATAAAGCTGCTAGAAGATATAAAATAACAATGAAAGCTTTGATATAAGTTTTGTCAACTAAATGAAAATACGCTTTTCTGCTCATAGATTGGATGACTTCTTTAAATTCTTCTAGTACGTCGTCTTACTGAATTGTTTGTGCTAGTGTCAATTTTATCAGTAAAAAATAACCCAAAAGATTCTAGTACGGTTTTCACATTCTTAGCATTTCCACGAGGACCAGGTCTACTTTTAATGACATTATTAGCTGCTCTTGGATCAATTTCATAAATCGTATATGCCTGAATTATTCGAATATAAGTGGCGAGGTCTTAAATATAATAAGGCTGACTAAAGTATGATAAGAAATGGTACTCATTTTAAAGTTTATTTAGACCCTAGATTAAATTCATATTGGTTACCCTCTTTCATAACATTCATAACATCAAAAAATTTGTTAAAATTATTTTTACAAATTTACAAACAAAAAAGAACAAATTTTTGAAGAGTAGAACAGAAACAAAAAAATAGGAAAAAACTTTGCTGCCGAAAAATTGCATCACTAACAGCTAGTAGAATATCACAAAATACAAAATCATATATTATTTTTTCCAAAAAAAATTACTAAATCTTGAGCATCAGAGTTTGTGCTTGTAGCCCTTAAATTTGGCTTGAAACTTTGAAAATGAGAATTTGATTTAAAAGATTTCATAAAACACACTCATATACCAGTTCAAAGGGTTCTACAAATACTCACTAAATGGAACAAAATTGAACATAAACAAAATGTGTGATTGATAAAAAAACAAAAACATAAAAATTAGCAGGTACAAATTCAAAGTTCAGAGAAAATCTACAGAGATCATCAATATTCGGAAGAAATGTACTAAACATTCTTGTTTTGAATAACTCCTACGCTTTCAACCTAAAAGATACCGGTAATTTAAACGTAGATCCAAAGTCTATTTCTAATTTGGGTAAAGAAATAAATGCATAGCTTCTGTATATCTAATTAGCATTGAAGTTTTCAAAAAAATTATTACAAAAGCCTTAAGGTATATTAGAATTTTTGGAACAATTTTTAAAAGTGAGCATACCTCAACTGTAGAAATCTTCAATTCCTTAAACAGAATCACTGATATGATGGTAATGATCTCGAGGCAAATAAAAAGCAGAGGTACCAGGCAATCAATAAAGTTAGCTAAATACAAACAGTTAATCAAATATAACCACTTAGAAATCACACAGAAATTAAATAGTTGAGGTTACGGCTTCTGAGTCCTGTGCATTTGATAAGTGATGTATATTTATCAGAACAGGCAAGCATTTTTTCATGTTTCAGTTTGTAGCATAACACTATAATGTCTTTAAAAACCGAATGAATCTATTGAAACAACGGTTATTCACAGTTTGAATCAAATAAAGACTATCTATTCTTTTTACGCATAGCATGCAAGAAAGTAGTATCAACATTAGGAAATAAATTTAAAAATATAAATTTAATATTTTTATTAAAGAGTTAAATCCTTCAAGAATTTTTAGCAGTTCTCCGTTTTATATCGTGGATTGTTGACTAAACCATCTTATATGAAAACCACGTAACAAAATAATGCAAAATGTATTTCAATGATTAAAAGTTAAAATATTGCAAAATGGACAAATGATATCAAAACTGCAAAACAAAAAATCACAAAAATGCAATAAATTCACTTGCCACACAAAGACCTCTAAGTCTAATCAATGCCTAATTGATGCTAACGCAAGTTTGGTGTTTACCTTATTTTTTAAGTTATTGTTTTGTTCAGTAAAACGTAGTTGTATTTGGTGTTTGGACTAACCCCATGTGTAGTACACAGACTCCAGTGGGGCAATGTAACACAACCACTTGTTATGTTTTAGTGCAAGGATTCTATCATTTATTATATTGTCCACAGTGCTTCCTAATCGATATTCTGCCATTCCTGAATGCTGCCGTCAAAATTTTAGTACGATTACAACAATGTTTGAAATTTCAAGTAATCTATCAACTTATTCTGATAACGAATCAGGCAAGAACTGAAATCAGAGATTGATAAATCGTAAATGTTCGTAAACAAACTCTGCCAAAATTTTATTGACGGAGTTAAATGTCTATATTTCAACAAGAATAATTAAATTTCATTCATGAAATTTTTCTAAGATACATTTTGTCACTGCTATAAAGTAATAATCAAATGTGGTGAAACTTGAACGTTAAAAGTTTTAATTATTTCTCCTCACACAAATTTACACATTCTTTGTGCCCTCTATTCATGTTTCTTGTAACAATATATGCAGCAACGCGGACTTAGTCAGTATAGGCGCTATAAACCAATCGGACCTTGTTCTTGCCAAAATAGCGTAGTATACATTTAAAGTATTTTAATAATTTTTAATTTATGGTATTTCCTTTTTATTATTATCACGCTGTGAATCCTTGGAACTTCCAATCTACCCCAATTCATTCAAAAATTAGTAAACATTTGGAGAATACTATATTTTCAATGTTAAGAAAATTTTCATTACAACTAAAACAGTTAATAACATCAATTTCCCTGCTTTAGGACTTAATCACTAATCACATGGTCTTGAACGTTATGCTACCTTTTTAGCACATTCTCAATCACAATTTCGTCACAGTATGTATTGAAATTTGAAAATACTGAGATATTTACACACATTTATTAATGAACATGCTCCAAAAATAGTGTTGAAAATTTGGACTAAAGTGTGTCGCTGTGGCTGAAGTACTTGATAAGATTCATTATTTTTTCATTGAAAAATTTCATTTTTTCAAAAGTTTGAAATTCGCCCCTAATATTTAAGTAATCATAATCAGTAGGTCGAATGTTCTTGGGAGAGACAGCTAACCCAAAGCCAATTCATTGAGGTGCATCATGGGCAAATTAAAAGGTCGCAGGAGCGAAGGCCCTAGCGCAAGGAACACGCCTCAATGGGACAGCATGGGATACGGCTAAAAATGAAAATGAAAGGGGGCAATGTATCTTTGTATTTTCAGATTTTGAATATCCTTATTAGTTTGTGAGTTAAGAGTTTAAATTTTTTTAAGAAATTAAGTCTCAATCATACCTGTTTCACGTATATATTCTTTTCGGTAAGGCCCCGGGTTTACTGGGTCACCGGGTCACATATATATAAACAAATGATTGAAATAAATAGGCTAACCTCAAAAAAACCATCCTGCTTATTACGTAACCATTGAATTACACAAATGTCAATGTGCGTTCAATAGATTTAGTGGTTTCAGACGTTTTTAATATAGATTTTTTGTTTGCTTCTGTAATAGGACCCTGCGAATTCCCCTCTTTTATTGCGCATTCAAATCCGAATATTCAGGAAATTGTAGACCCGAATCTGAATTCGAATAAAGAATATAAGTTGGTTTACCGTACGTAATAACTTCCATTGCAAAACATGTGTTAATAGTTACGTTTAAAAACTACTTTAGAACATTAAAAGTTTAGCTATTTATTCTACAATAGGAGAATTGAACTGAGAAATGTGCTTTACGTATTTCACACAAAGTGTAAGCTCCCGAAATAATTTTTGTTAAAAAATTTCAATAGCCCATCAGAATGTTCTAGATCCACCACTGTACTGTACAAAGATTCGCATTAGAATACAACTTTGATTCGGATTTGATTTTGTTTATATGTAAGCGCCTATTTTGAAATTGGTTAATATTAAATTAATATTAAGTCCTTGAATTTGGATTTACATCTATGTCCAAATTTTTGTCAGAAATAAAAGGGGTTAAATTATTAACCTTAACAAATTTTACAAATAGAAGAATCTTTCAGAGACTGATACTTTAAAATTATGATTTGGACTTGCTAGGATTCTGCCATATAAAAAATATTATTTCAAATCTTGAATTATGGGGAGATGTTAAAACCATGTGCTTATAATGCGAGGTGAAGCATTCGAACGTCAGTGAAGACCTGCGTGATGCACTGTTCATGTCAATACTACCCGTAGCAAAATCCTGCACGCAACACCCTAAATTCTAAAAAACTTGTCATTCTTGTCACAAGGTAATTTATTGTGCAATTTTACCAGGTCTCGCAAGGTCACAGGTCCAATCTTATACGGGTCATTTTATCACCCGGTTGCTCTTTTGATTCCAACACTATAAAACTGATAATGCAACACAATATTGATGAATTTACAATATTGCAAACGTTTTTTAAACATTAAATATAAAGTAGGTAATTTCGACGATAATGACTAAATCATAAAAAAACGTTCATAAAGCATGAAAAAACCTTTAATACTAATGATAGTTGAAATAGATACGGCGCCAAAACTGTTTCGAGCAAGACATTTATAGCTTCCAGAGAACATTTCAGCAGCGTTTCTAATACACAGAGTTTTCCCATTATTTTTCAAAAGAAAATGATCCCTAAAATAAAATTGGGTGAAACCTAAAGTACACAATCACGAAATTGATATTGAATCGTATTTTTAAAACAATTAGTGCACTTACATTACCCACCCTATAAATGACCCTATCATGCACCAATATAGTTTTACATTAATACGCTTGCCGTGTTAAGAATACGTGATATGTAAATAGAGGCTGCACATTATAAACATTGCTCTATAAAATGTTTTTCGATTTGTTGACATGGACGCAAAATAAACATGTTTTCAAAATTTAGACGAAGAAATCAAAACAAAAAATAGTTGAAAAGGGTAGTATATACACGTAAACAGAAAATCGCCAAAAGCAAAATTTGCAGTCGTATTTTTTGATCAATTTTCCTCTCTTCAAATGTAGTCTTTCAAAAGCTGCAAACTTTAACTTAAAAAGTTTAATTGTTGAAATATGATTTTTTCTTAAGAAACTGGCAAAAGATGACAAGGGAAAAATGGCGATAGAACCACAAAGATATATTTTTGAAAATGAACTTTGAAGGGCTGTTCGTGACATTACCAAAGTTAGTAGGAGTCAAACAAAACTATACAATTAAAATTTTAATGACCAAAACTTTGCTTATCTATTCAAATTAAATTTAACACCGTATTAGCAATTGCTCATCTCAGTTTGTTAGAAGGGTAGAAAGACCCAATCAAAGAGTGTTAATATGATTGTCATTGTGTATATGTTCACACAGCTAATATTTGACAGGAAAACATCCAATTATTTCTTGCTTTTAAGATAATTGGAATGGATACAGACATCGATAGTTGCTCAAATTATTAGACTGGGAACTGTTGAAGTTTCGATTTAATTGAAATTACTATCAACTAACCGTTAATTTTAACTAACGCAAACAAAAATAGCCTACTGCATGCAAAATATGAGGGGATTAAAGCAATTGGAAATGATAAATGCATTTTCAGAAAAGTATAATTACAAGTTGATATCTTACCAAATCTTCTAAATGGCATAAAAAACAAAAGATTTATAGTTGCATTGAAAGTTTAATCTGCATTACATTCGTCATAAGAGATTATCATATAAAGTGACACTGAATAAATTAGCAGATGTTATGGTTATTTGCGCTAATCTAAGAAAACAGTAAGTTGGAAAACACCAGCGTAAATAATAAAAAATGTTAAAATAACAAACGCAGAGATTAAGCCACTCGTTGAAGGTAAATAAATTAAACAATCAAATCAACATGCGTTTACCCAAAACGCAGAGGCTTTTTTTCAAAAAACCAAGAAATCTCACTATCCCCAGCCACGCATGTAATGAACACATCGTCACCCGATTTATAACTAGATCTTACATGTATCTCTAAAAGACTACGTTACGAATACAAATTAATTTTTAGCACAAGTTAAAGTAATATACATTTATAACTAAGTAAATTTAAACAAACAGTAAATGCCAAAAGTATTGAACACCTCAAAAATATACATTCATATAGGAAAAAATATTATAATTGGTCAAACTGGTTATTTTATGCACTAAAAACAACAACCCATTAGAAATGAAGTATCATTAAGATATAAACCATAAATGACATACATATTATAGTATTTAATGATTCTGAAAGCACCTCTTACCTCAAAAGCGTGCTAATATTGTTGCATTCAATCAAAGTAATACATCTGGAAGAAAAAACCAGTAGAATTGAAAGCACATGTTTGAAAAGATTTATTCAATATAAATATTTCCAAGTGAGGTCACAAACGTTAATACAAAACCTGTAGAGAAATGATTGTTTTGTGAAAAAAAAAGATGCATACCGCTTCGATTAATGTAAGTTAAATAAATGTATTGAATTACCAATGACCAAGATGCACTTAAAATTACATATGATCAATATCTGATGGCACCCTTTAAAACTTTTGGTCGGATTTTCACATTTAAAAGGTTTTCTAGCGAAATATTGCAATTACATAGCATAATAAAAATTCACATTTCCAGGCCACAATCATCATCAGTACTGTATATTTAGCTAACTGTTAAAATTATCATTAAAAACCAATTTAAACAGTTACAAATGAACAACATATATTTTTCACTAATAAAACGGCCCTTTTTTCTGGACATGAATCTTCTCTAATTTTGCAATTAATTCTTTTGTATATATTATTTATTATTAGCTTTGTGTACACTCTTAAATAATTCTTAATATATCTTCAATGTCTATTTTAAAAATTGTGTTTCTTCCTATTAAAACTATGGTAATGTAGAATGATTCGCTATTAATGAGAATTCCATTACAAATTATTAAGAGAATAATTGCTCAAAGAATCAGGATTACGAAGGATCAACCAGAAGTCATTGGAGGATTATGTAAATGTAACTTCAATAATCTTAAATACTACTGCTTTCCTAAATTTATATATTTGGGTTCATTTAAGAAAGAATTCGCAAGGTCCTACATAACAGCGTTGAAAGGTATGAATTTTGATGTCATTATTGGCCCTTTTCCAGTTATTATAGATGAAGAGTGGCGTCTGCAAATGCTGCTGCAGCAGTTCTATCTTGTTATAAGACTATTTCAAAAAGTAATGAATAGCTCTTCCCAAAGGATTGAGTTCTACCCCATTAGGCGAACGTTATTGGTGATTGAATTGACAACATATTTGTTGGGAAATTGATCACTCGTTGAGAGGCATTCTGTAATTCACTCAACAGGTCACCCAAACAAAATTAATCAATGCAACGTTCTA
Source organism: Hofstenia miamia (assembly GCA_900660155.1). Lineage (NCBI taxonomy): Eukaryota > Metazoa > Xenacoelomorpha > Acoela > Hofsteniidae > Hofstenia > Hofstenia miamia. The sequence continues at coordinate 181,046 of CABFPE010000621.1, read as the reverse complement.
ATGGAACTACGAAATAAAATAAAGAAAAACTTTTCCATCTTGATGTTGATCTTTGCCAACAAGACTGTGAAAATGTGCCTCGATGCTTAAAACTATGATCATATCTAACATCTATATTAATTAGTACAAAAAAAATTATACTTTCTTTTTGAAATACATTTAGAATAAACCAATGGCTCTGCATTAAAAAATCAAAATATAAACTCGTTGTGTACACCATAGCCAACTAAAGAACGCAGCCGCGAAAAGCGTAGTAATTACAAATAAAGAGGAGGGTTATGATATATTCGGTTTAAGCGTGTTGTTCGAATATTGATCATCGTTAGAAGGCCCTGAGCAAATCTTATTCATTGTGTGTGATAGTTTCATTAAATTAATACATGACAAAATCGTGTTGCGTACCTCAATGCACAAGTGGTTATAAAGGACACACTTACAGATCTGCGTTTAAATTTCCTAAAAATTCCAATCTTAAAAAAATGGATTAAAGCTATATGACGGAAAGATTTTCTGCCCAATCAGAATTTATTCGTATGTGAGCGAAATTTTAAACCTGAATTTTTATTCAAGTCGGGTAAAGGAAGAACATTGTTGAATATCTTTTTGCGTTAGGAAGCCATCTATCAGCACTAAGATGTCTCTCATTAGAAAACAACCATTAGAGCGGATTTTTCAGAAAGATCAACTTAATGCCTTTAAGCAAATGGACAAAATTAATAATATTCAAGAAATAACTGCTGAACTAGCTCCCCATAGCAACTGGTATTTCGAAAAAAAGAGAAATATATAAAAATTTTTACCCTTACAGATTACAATCCTATTGTTTCTGTTGAGTTATACGTTCGATCATCAAATAAGTCTAATCCTGATTGGTTAAGTAGTCTTAAATCCTGCAAAGTACCTCAGAGATCTCAAGTAACTGCTTTATGTACTTATGTTGAAATGAATTTAATGAGAGCACAGATTTGCAATTATTCTTTGATGAACTCTACGAAAATAGAAATAAAGCTAAAACAAAGTCTTATTCTGCTAGCATTATTAAATTTGCTATTCATTTGAAATATATATCTAAATCTGCGTTTAAAAGCCTATGCGAATATATTCCGAATCTTCCCAGTCTTCCAACTTTGGAAAAAATCTTTGCAAAAATGAGATATCGAATGTTAAACTATTAAAAACATTAATGGAGAACAAGCAGTTCTCAAAGGAATGTGTTTTGTCTTTTGATGAAAAGTTTCTGTTTCTAGAAGGAAGTTATGATATTAAGTCATATTTTGGAAGAAGTTCTGATTGTGAACTTTACAACAGTATACTTTCTTTTATGCTTAATGGAATTAAATGCTCCACTCCTTTAATTATTAAAATAGTACCGATTGTAAAACTTACTTCTGAACTTCTTTTTCCTGCTTTTGACGATGTATTTCAACAGAAACACACAAGCAGTTATCAGGTACATTGTTGCAGATAATGCTAAAGTTAATATATCTTGTTTCACTAAGTGGCAAATATTTGGAGAAAATAAATGAAAATTTGAATTTGGATATCTAATAAAGACTATTAGAAACAACTTTCTTAAATATCAAGTGTTTATTGTTCCTTCTTTTGATTACCACATTGATGATATGCATGTATTTTTAACTATTAACTCTTCAGTACGCTTCTTCAAACTTCATCAACTTTATGATAAAGACGCAATGCTCAATGCCAATGTAAGGAAGGCTCCGTTTTTGTCATATCATTCTTTACATGCTGGCGATAAAAAGCCAAATGTTAAACTGGCATTATCAAAATACATGCGTCCTGATTATTCTGTTGCATTAAGTACTGCTGTGTTTTTGCAAATTATTGATGCATGGCGGAACATAATTAACTCTAAAACACCCATAAACAAAAGGAAGCTAGCAAATGGCATTCGCCATCCATGATGGAAAAATCGAATTCCTAGATAACTTCAAAAATTGGATTGAAAGATGGCAATCATCTAATATGCCGGGATTGACAAATCAAACATTTAATGCTATTCTGCTGTCGACTAACTCAATTATTTCACTGGCTAAACAACTACTAGAAAATGAAAATTATGATTACGTCTTAACTGCAAGATTCCAAAGTGATCGATTAGAGCACCGCTACTTGCCTATAGACAAATGTCAAGAGGTAGATTTTTTGTAGGGTTAAAAGAAGTGAGGACTCAGAAAAAATTCGCAAGTGTTTATCCCAAAATTTGTTTGAGGATAGAGAATTATTTTTAAATCCTACCAAATCTATGCTTATTGAAATTATTGAACACTTTTCATTTGAACATCTTGATTCTGCTGACTTGACATCAGATAGTAAAGATGTGGAATATATAAGCGGCTTCATACTACAGAAGCTTACATCAATTAAAGCCTGTAGTAGTGATTATGTAAAAGTAATATTAACTGAAAAACCTCGCATTTAAACCGTGGTGGATTGTCACATTCCGGTCCAACTCTTGTACCAATGGTTTCTTCTTGCTTTGCAATTTTGGATATTACTGGTGAAATGTTGATAGAAAGATGCAAATGTTATATTTGCTTGCTTTCGATTGAATTGCTGAACACTGTGCTAAAATTTAGAAGATCAGAATGTTCTGAGGGCAAAGAAATTTGTGTGTTCATTTTTAAAGTTTATCAAACAGTTGTAAATTTATTTTTTAACAATTGTCAGAAAAAAGACAAGGATAAAGCTACAATTATAAAAGTGAAAAATTTTAAGAAACATTTAAGGGAAAATTTGCGAAATTAGAATAAATTCATTTGTTGATTTGCTATTTTGTATTTGATGTTAACCCTCCTTTTTATTTACATGTACTGCCCTTTGCGCTGCCGTGATATATAGTAGGCCACGTGTACACGTATAAAATTTCAAAATTACATAGAAATGATAATGCATGCAAATTATGCTGCTGCTTGGTGAATATAAATGTTTGTCAGTAAAACTTCATAGTATATTATACAATTACTGAAATTATGATTTATAAATGATGGTTAAAATAATGTCTAATAACTCTTACTTGGTCGCGGAAGAGTTCCAATTACAACAGTGCCTTTAGAGTTATTATTTCCACTTGCACATCTATATTGAACACCGATGTTATTAGCTAACCTAATTTGTAGAACTCGACCAAAACTAAATGAAGAATAAGATATAACAACGAGAGATCGATTTTACTTTAATTTATTGGTATTTGATAAATTGCGTCTTTCAATGATACCTATTGTACAGGTAAGCGTGACTACTTCTGGAGTTGCAACTCTATGTTCCATATTTGAAATTACGAGATCGTTGATAAGCAATTGAGGCGCTAAACATTAATTTAATATATTAAATTTAAAAATTAAAAATCAAAGTTAGAAATAATTTTTACAATTCAAAAAATTAGCTTTAGATAAAAGTATTCGTTCGACACACCTTATAAGGAATGTCTTGAAACAACAATTTTTCCCTATTGGGTTATTAATGCTCTAATGCAAAATAATATGATAAATATGTTGAATGCTGTGTTCACAGTTGAATTTTTAAATCGTCAAAAGTGAATATCTCATGGCTGTAGCATTTTTAAAATTTTTGTCGTTTGCCTCACTTAGCTCTACAAAGGTATATTTTTATAATCTACATATTCATTCTTAAAGCAGATAAGCCATGCTCAATAAATCATGCTTCGTACAAATATTTATCATAGCGCAAATCATTTTCAGAAATTAGTTCAATCAAAACATTAACCAATGTGTATTGATGCTATAGATGACTTAGCACACACTTTATTTCGATAAAGAAAAGCACTACATTCAAATTTGCTATCGACAAAAGCTTGAAATGAATAAGTCTTTTTTACGGTGGAGTTGAATAAGGGAAACGTGGTGGTATCATCGTCTGGAATGGCTAATCGACCTGGAGTTAACTGAGCGAACATGACAACAGGCAAATGCGTGTTTAATGATGAAACAGCTTGGCAAGTCACATTTACATTGTCGCCAACATTAACGATTTTTTCAAGGGGATGAATCGAAATTATACAAGCTAAATAAAAAATGCTAATATTTAAGGAATAATAAAACATTTTTAGAATAACAAATTGTAACATTTACTAAGAAAACAGACCTTCAGCAATGCATAATGTGATGCACACCGTAAAAGACGAAATCATCACATCTAAACACTAACAGCAATTAAAATAATGAAAGGACTGCTATGTTCTAATTAAATTCTAATTCAGATAAAAATTATAAAAAAAGGTTTGATTAAATAATAGATTATGCTTATAAATACGCTATTTAACCAATCGTAAGCAATATGTAAATACATCTTGACTAGTGGTGTTCTTAGTTTCCATGAATGAGTTGGAAAAGAGTATGTGTTATAGGGCGAGCGTATTGCAGGAAAATCGAAAAGGAATGAACATATTTCTAAACGTGCCTAATCCACCGAAATTGTTTTATATTATTCGGCGCAATTCCTCTTCTCAGATGCAAGCCACTCTTCTACCAATGGTCATACGCATCTCCATAATGAAATCCGAACAGATCTGGTTATTGTATTATTTACAGATATTCGAATATAATTCAACTGATTCCAAGAGCAGATTAATAAAGTTAAAGACGTATACACTTTCTATGGATATTGGATTTAGTTACGTTCTCAAGGTTGATCAATGGAGAGGAATTATGTATTGTTTATAAACGTTTTGAAACTTCGTTCTTCTAAACAGCGGCAAACTATTGGTTCCGTATTTTTGGCTGATTAACCACATACCACAGAGAGATAAAATTTCTTTGACAAAATCGAAATTAAGTGTCGCTTAATTGTGTTTTACTAGAAGTTCCGGCGATATACAGTTACTGATAAGCAACGATCTGTGAGATCTTTGAGTGGTCATATCTTAAAAAACGTGTTTCAATCTACAAGACTATGTATCTACCTGTTCCTTTACCAAATAAAAATATTGATACTGTTCATATGCAAAACAAAAGCCTTACACGATGAGTTGAAATCGAAATTTTAAAATAAAACAAAAACTACGAAATTATTTGGAAGGTTCTAAAATTGTGTCAATGTTGGGGCAAAACTTATTAACAATTTGACATTGGGTGTTAAAAGTTTTAAAAGAAGCAGTTAGGCATCCCAGAGTCAGGGTGGAGCTGAGCTGAACTTCATTGAATTTAATAAAAAAAAACCCGTGACGATACAGAGAAGCAGTTAGAATGTATTAATATTTAATTGATGCTGTATCGAAATAGAATATGTCGTTAAATAGGCATTAGCCAATGCAAGTGATGCGTGGTTGAACATTTGATGTAGTACGGATGTAATTTTAGGATTATTTACATAATTCGCAACACATTATAGCCACGTTGTAGCCAACCTTGTTTTAACACATATTACATTGCATGTTAGCCCTATACATTTTTTATTATTTTTACATTACATTATTTATAATTAATAAATTATTCGAAACTAACGGTAAACTTATTTAAGTGCCTGATGCAATGAGGAAAGTAAAAGGTCCCGGAAAATTATATATAAAGACTTTACCGGGAGGCGACGCAGTCTGGGACTTCCATAAGCAAAAGAATACAGTCTTTTGTCAGACGTGCACTGTGGACATAAACTACAACGTTGAGAACTTCAAGTTTTGCCTAGAAAGCCATTACAATTCTGGAAAACACGCAAGAAACGTGATAGCTTCGACATCTAGCCAGGAGCTTTTCTCATCAACGCCCCAAGAAAACAAGTTCGAGCTGGATTTGACTTCTGCATTACTTCGGTCTGGCATACCGCTTTCAGTTGTGGAAAAAGCGCATTTTAAATCGTTCATGGAAAAATATAATGGGAAAAATTTACCTTCTCGAAGCAGTTTACAGAAAAATTATTTGGAGAAACTATACAGCGAAATTAAGGCAAAAGCAATGGAAAAATTTGCTAAGGAGGATTTTTCAATAATTGTTGACGAAGCAAGAGATGCATGTGGAAGATCTCTCGTTGGAGTGTTACTTCAGTCTCTTGTGGCAGCGGAAGAACCCGTGTTAGTTGAATTAGTGGAATTTGAAGAAACAAACCACCGAACTATAGTACAACTGGTTTCAAGGGTTGTTCATCAAATGTGCAAAGACGGTGATTTTTCTAGATTTAAACTTTTCATCAGCGACGCGGCAAGTTACATGATAAAAGCAGGGTCAGTTCTGAAAGAAACGCTTGAAATTTTGCATATTACTTGCGTCGCCCATGCAATTCATAGACTTGCCGAATATGTACGCAATCGAAACATTGTTTTGGACCATGAAAAAAGTTCTGCTGAAAAGCAATAGTTGCAAAAAACTTTACAAGGAAAAAACGGGGTTACCACCACCAACACAGCCAGTCGTCACAATGTGGGGGACATGGATTACTGCAGCAAAATTCTACTGTGAAAACTTCAAAAAAACTAAGGATTTCATGCACGAGATTGAAAAAGACGATACAGATGCTGTATTAAAGTGCAAGAACCTTATTGTGTCGAAGGAAGATGAGCTAGGGGCAGAATTGTTATTTGTCAGCAGCCATTTTGGGAAGTTGCTTGAAGTTATTGAATCATTACAAAAACGACAGCCTTTAGCAAACGATGCGACAATTTTCCAAGAATTCAGAAGTGGTTTGTGGATCGAACCCTACAAGTCAAGGTTTGACATGATTTTGGAAAAAATCCTTATTTAAACCAACTTCTCACAATTGCAGATGTGGTAAACGGACACATATTTTCGTTAAATGAAACATCATCTGAGGATTCCATGAAATTATTGAATTCCCCAATTGTTAGCGCGGATATAGAATGAGCTTTCTCGTCATTGGGACATCTTCTCAACCCACAGATGACAAGATTGACAGTGGAACACATAAATTTCATCTGATAGTCTCTTGGAATGATCATTTGTAACTGATTTTGTGTTATTTTCATGCTATTTCAGTTAATAAACTTGTTTTCTGAAACGCAATTTTTAACTCAATTTTTGGTGATTTTTGACGCAATTTGTTGCGCAATGTTGACAGTTTTTTGACGAAATAAATCGCATCCTTGTACATGACATACCTGAAAGAACTTTTACATTATTTAGATAAGATATTATCTGAATTGGATAAACATGAGAGATTGTGTTTTATAGATCCGAAGAACGCCAATAAATATTGAACTCACTTTGTTAATATAAAATTTACTCAAAATTTGAGTTAGTAGGAATTTGCAATTAGTTTTGACGTTAAAGATATTTTTGTTAATTAAACACATTTTTATTATACATTGTGCGTTAATACTTCAACAAGATAAATGAATTTATTTTCACACACTAGTCATGGTTGGTTAGATACGCCAAGAAAAATTCGATGAAATCCACATCAAATGCAAATAAACGTAACTTGTCAAGCAAAATAGAATGACAGAGTAGATCAAAAGATTTAGAAATGTCAATAAAGAATGCCACTAGGGTCATTACGATCAGAGTGAAGATAGCAGTTTTCGATCATAGTGAGCAAGTTGATAAAGGTACAATAACCAGGAAAGTTACCGTGTTGAGAAAATAAATGAGGAATTTTTCTAATCATGTAACAAAAAAAGAAGACACTCAAAGGTAATTGAGAAGTGAGAAAGAATAGCTATTGGGCGGTAGGAGATGACCTGAGAGTAGGGGAGCGGATTTTAACAGAAGGGAGATCCAAAATGTTTTCCAACAAAGTGGAAACAGCTTAGAAGAGCAAAGATGCTTTAAATTTATGGAAAGACTTGAAGAGGTTTCATGAACTTCAAAGGAGGTACGCAATCAGGATAGCAAGGACCAGACAACTTGCAAGACTTAGGCATGAGAGAAATGTAATGGACATTAAAGACAAAATTGCGGAGATGAATCAGTGAAGAGACAGGAGGTGGACCATGGCAGAAAGAGGCCAGATCAGAAAATTTTGACACGAAGTAAGTTTTGAAGAGATCAGCTTTCTCCAGGTCGGAGTGAGCAGAGAGATGCTTCCATTTCAAATTGGGTAAATAAGGCTTGGAATGAAGGGAACGTAAGAACGAATACGAGTCTTGAATTGATATAGAAAAGAATTTAACAACATCTGTGAGAAAGAAAGTTTCAAATAATCCGACAAACAACGTTTGTAAGATTCCAGTTTGTCTAAGGTATGCACAGTAAGGAACATGTTTAGTTCAATAATGCCTCGGACTAACTAAGAAACATGATAATTCAATCAAAAAAATTGCTTTTGAAACCTGATCCTATGGTTGTTTAAGTGAAATTAAATTGATGTGATTGAGTGCAGTATACGCATAATACATACACATTACATTTTTGTCATGTAGGGATATAATAAGACACAGAATTGTGATAAATAACTATGTTGAATTTGCAACTACTTAATCAGCATGGTGATTCCTTTATTGATATTGTTACTAAGGACGAGAGATATCTTTCCTTACACTTAAATGGGTGCAGACATAAAGGTGAGAAAACTCCTCTGAAGCTGAGATGCGGCACATCAAAAACAAATAATGCGGCGAAGGTATAGAATAGGGTGCACGCGGATAAAATAAAAACTAATAAAAGGTAAAAAACGATCAGAAATGCAATAACATACGTAAAAAGCTGAAAAAATAATGTATATAGACCAATAATTTTATATAATAACCCAAATTCGTAGCACGCGGTACGTATTAAAGGACAATAGCACAAAAAACTTGAAATTCATAAAATGTTTCTAACTATTATTAACCTAAATGCAAGATATAGATGTACATTTATGTAAATCTATGCATCTTTTAGTGTAAATAAGTCTTTCTTACTTGATTTTTAAATAAATTGGAATTTTCAGTATTTAGTATTTATTTTCATATTTTATTTACCGATTAGTAAAAAATTTATAGATTGCGTGACCACGTTGCATAAATTTTTAATAATTAATATACATTTCGCTAATATTGTTATAAATATATTTTGAATAGTGCGGATGTACAGTATCGGTGGGTGCAATAGCAATGTGTCTGTCGATATGCAATTGTTACTGAAAATTGAATAAATTTACTCAAAGTGTTATATGCAATAAGTATAACGTATAAACTTATATATTTTTATACTTATTGAACATGTATATGGGCTTCAACATAGGGCATTTTATAATTGAAACATGTAGTCTAAGAACCCATTTTGTGCAAATTGATTCAAAACGAGAAATCGCCTTTTTTGCCGTTTGTATCTTTGGTTATGTAGTGTCGTCGCACACTGCCGTTAAGTTAATTGCTAAGTTAAGGTTCAGCTAATCCCGTCGCACACTGCCGTAAAGGTAACCTTAACTTAAGCCTTACGACAGTGTGCGACGGAATTTCTTAAGTTAAGGCTAACCGCAACGCGAACCGTAACGTTTTTTCTAGAGTTAAGTTAGGTTAAGTTTACCTTAACGGCAGTGTGCGACGGTTTCGTTAAGTTAAGGTTTTTTGTTAGGGACAATATTTAGATAGAATTTGTATATGCATTAATAAATTGTCATAAGCATACATTGGAAATTAACAAGCCAATCATGTGACGATTGCATTGTAATTAAGCAGGGGCGCACCCAGCTTTTTCGATATATATATATATATATATATATATATATATATATATTTGACGCGTTTCGATCTTTTATTGATCAATGTCAGAATATTATTGTGACAAGAAGTATAAAATCAACAGCGTCAAAGCAATTTGTAAAAGAATTTATGCAATATCATCTGATTACAAAGTTCTAACATCAGCACTTGACACATTGTACACAGTTTTTGAAAACAATGGTTATCCGCATAAATTAATGAAGAAAATTTTACAACAAGATAATGAAACAAAGTTAACAACTCAATTATTGCAAGATCAAGAGAAGCAAAAAATATATTGGAAACTTCCATATATAGAAAACAACATCAAGAAATTGTCAAATAACTTAGTAAATATCAATAAAAAGCTCATAAGATCAAGACTTATTCCAATTTTAAGTACTTTGAAAACTGAACATCTTTTTAAGAACAAAGACCTCATTACCAAAGACTTAGTTTCTTCAATAGTTTATAAATATCAATGTGACAATTGTAACAAATTGTACATTGGAGAAACAAGCCACCATTTCGGGAAGCGCATAAAAGAGCATATTAATGGACATTTAAATACTGAAATATTTCAACACCATCATGAAATTAAAAAAGACAATTTTAACATCATTATAAAAACTAACAATACAAAAATAGGGGAAGCATTATACTTAAAGAAATTAGAACGGACCAACATACTGAACAAGCAAATGAATACATTTCAAAGATTACATCTATTTTAAATCTTATCATATACAATTATTTTAGTTAATTATAAAGTGTAGTTTATAGTTTTGTAAAAAAATTTTCTGGGAAAATATTCGATGATCAATAAAAGATCGAAATGCGTCAAATAGTGGATTCAATTTTAAAAATGCATTTATGTAGCATTTCATATATATATATATAT
>CABFPE010000621.1:103080-118506 GCA_900660155.1 Hofstenia miamia | reverse complement strand
GATGTGGAGATCGGCTTTGGGCAGTAGCCCACAGAAGAGAAGAAGAGGAAACGTCACACAGCTTCATCACCTAAATAGTGATAATTAGTACTCAATTAACCTAACTAGTTAACAACAGAGGAAAAGTTTGGCGGTTCAATAACTTAGTAACTCCTCACCCGCAATTTACTGAGTGATAGTTATTAACAATAACACATGGTGCAAATAAGCCAGGTGGAGGATGTTACACCATGTGTTTTTACATTCAAAATCCAACTCCTCCTGGGTTAATGGGATTTTTCCAGTCAATCCATCTCTCCAATGCTCCAAATCTGGGAGGCTCAATACATGATATTTCTCCCCATCTTTTGTTTGTAAATTTTTTAGCAAAATATGCATGGTATATTTGCTCCCATTATGCATAAAAATCAGGGTAAGTTGTGGACTGTGATTTAAAATATTACAATTGTTATGTGCCACACCTCTAATTTTTCCAGTGAAATGACAATGGTCAATGTCTTTTACATCATCATGAGCAAACATGTTTTTACAGAATATACATCTTGTCACTGATGACAACATGACTCTCTGCTGCTCCTCTGATATTATCAGTTCATGATGGTGTTGCTTCATCTCATAGGATTGTCTTGCCAATTTGAGTAAATGATCAAATGCTTCTTTCATACAATTCTCACCAGATATTACTTTACAAGATAATAATTTGTCCATGCTTCTTGTCACCACACAGACACCAGATGGAATTTGTTCAACATCTTGTGTTGTGTAACTTGTAGATGGGTTGGCTGAACACTGTGTACCTTTCTGGAAATTGCTTCAATATCCAGACTCCCAACAGTAGGGGCATAGTTTTGAGTGGCATGTGCTTTAAATTTAATCTTATCTTCAGGATCTGGAAATGTGATTGATGGTTCTGGTACTCCATTGCTTCTCCAATTTTCTTTTGTTGTAAAGCCTGATAAACATTTTGGGTAAAAAAAATCAAGATTTCTATTTTTAAAAAATCAGAGACATGCAATCAAATTTGTAATGGCTCTTTCACTTTCTTCTATTAACAATAAATTGACTGACTTCTGATGATGGCATGGAGACATATATGCTGGCACAAGACATTACTCATTTAGAGAGTATACATTGACATTTATTGAATTCCACATTTCAAAAATGGATATGTCATTAATTGACAATGGGAATGTAAATCTGAAATATTTTAACTCAGGAAGAAATTTTTTCATTCATGTTATTTGACATTGATCTTTAATTTCAGGGTGGAGACATACTAATACAGAATATATGAAACACAAGTTGGATTGACTGGTTTTCAGATTTGTGAGGAAATGATTTTTTCTAAGGTAGTCAGGCAATGGAATGTATGATCCTCCACACAATGGTCGATATTTGGACACTTAGCCCAACTATATTTATGTTTTTTTAGAATAAATCCACTCCCATTCATGGCAAAAATACAAATATAACTAACTGGAAATTTCGTCAAATTGGGTGTAGAAATTTGTTTCACTTAGACCTGATCTAAACACTGACACAGGGCCTGATGTTTGGTGAAGAATAACAATCTTTTCTTCTTCATTTTCCACAGGTTTAACCATCTCAATTTCATGTGTTAAATAAATTTTCACACTATAGTGTGTGGAAACCTCATTCGAAATTATTTGGCATATTGCATCATAATGACTGGAGAAGGCCTCATATATATCAATTGAGTTAAGGTTATTTGAAAGATAACTTGCAAATGCTCCTCTACATGCATTTTCCGATTTATGTATGGTGTATTCATGGTTATTATTTAAAACTGGACTTGTTGAAATCTCGTTTGTGTGTTGCTTATCAAGATGCTCTGCCTTGATTCCAAAGTAGGTTTTGCAATAGAGGCAAACATTAACTACCATATGTCTATGCCTTGATCATAAATGAGACCTTACTTTTTGTGGGGAGGGGTTATTATAATGAGACAAACCGCAAAAATACTGCAACTTTGTGTTTGGTATAAATAGACTGTTTACTAGTAAAGTGGGAAAATATTGAGTGAAACAAATTTTTTAAAAACATGGATAGAATCATTTAGATTTTAACATAAAACACAAATCGTTTTTTTTCAAATATTGAATAATTTGTTTTTGACACACATTGAATTTTAAAATATATAAACCAGAAAGAGAAAAATATGCATAAACACATAATCACCTTCAAAAAACCAGGGTGTTAGATAAAAAATGACAGAGTAATGTAAAAATAGATATTAATGCATGCACATGTAATATTAAACACTAATCTAGATATAGCTATTTAATAATGATAACTCTCTCTTCCTGTAAAAACGCCAATTACATTTAATATGTGTATTAAGGAAACAACTAATGTCTAATGGAGCATGCAAGACACTTTTTAAAAAATAATTATGCAATTATAAAAATATGTAGAGAGAGAGAGAGATGAGAATCTTATAGCATGTTAACTTAATTAAACTGCAAATGAGGAGACATGCAATGTTCTATAATAAATGAAAAGTATAAATTGACATTTTAGCAAATAAATTGAGTATTCACCCAAAATGGAAATTATTTAAAATAGATTGTGGATTGAAAACATTTATAAAACGCATATTCAGTAAAAAATCAAATGATACACACGCATGTTTATATTAAATTACATTTTAACAAATAAACAAGTGTTAACATTATGTAAGAGTATGGATTTAGAATGCCAAAAATAATAAAACACACACCTGTGTAATTTCAAAGATTTGTTCTTGTATCAACAATAAAATTTGAAGAATACATCTGCAAAGTTTTAAAATGTCATTAATTAAAAATCAGTAATTGTTTTCAATGAAATTGCAAATGTGTTTTATTTTTTTTTAAAATTGTACTGTCATGCTATGATAACAAATGTTATCTTGTTAATACCATAGAAACACTGCCATATGGACATAAAGGCAATTTTGTACATATGTGTGTTTATAATGTTAAAACCTTTTGTTTAGATATTGAAACAACTAATAATTCGCCATCTACCAGTTCTACACTAATTGATGATGGAGTAAAACGCCTATGCCTAGGTACATAGAAATTTATATTGTATGTGTTATTAACTAATGTTTTTAGATTCTAATACCTAGTAATAATTCCCATTCATTCTCTCTTCCACATTGTACCTGCTTCAAGTCTTTGTATATGGTAATATATTTTTAAAAAATTAAATAATTTTAAGTTTTACATTTAGATATTTCCAATGTTTTATCTCTGTTTTTGTTGATGGTTTATCCATGCATCCTGTTTACATAATTGCTCCCTCCACCATGTTCAATGCGAATTTGTTAAATTTCCATACATATGTTTTTGTCAAGAGTGTTACAAATTAATGTTTTTGTCTTAGATAATTTGGTGCTGCTTGTCAAGAAGAAAACCTATTCACTCCAGTGCTTCCCATGTTTAATTTATCTTGCAAATGGTAAATATATTTTAATTGACTGATTATTTGTATATAATTTAGTTTCTACACTCTGCTGAATGTTTGTTCATCAACTGAAAAAAATCATATTCTCCCCAGTGCTCCCTCTATGTGTAATTTATTTTAAAACAGTATAATTGAAATTAATTGTGAATGCATAACTCTTATACTGCACTTAGATATATTTTGTTGGGCATTTTGTGATTCTTGACTCTCCCATCAGATGAACAATCCTTATTGAAAATTATCTGTGCATGGGAAACAAAGACAATGGTTGACAACAATATATGAATTTACATCAACATTGGTGATGATAAACTAGTACAATAGACAAATTTAATAGTGTAATTTACCATCATTATAAGTGGAATGTCTATAATATACATGTATTTTGTCTTGTTTTTAAAAATGTGGGCTTTACCATGCTCACTTAAATATCTGGTTTTATATTTTGGAAATTGATGAAATTTGTTTTTAACATGTAAACTAGACAATGTCTATAAAATTCTAAGTTTTTATTATTATCAAATCTCTTTTTGTTTAAAATTATTCCAGATGTATTAAAGAAATAGTTTAAAACTAGATTTGTTTTTAATGCCTACACTAGTCATTACATTTTTACTAGTGTCTAAGCATTTTTTATTACAATAAATTGCGATCTTTTTGTTTAACTAAATGTTTAATATTTTCCATTTGTATTAACAAAACATCTTCAAATAGATTGTTTGCTTAGAAACAGAATGTTATTTTTGTAAGTGAAATATTGTGTTTTGAAAACAAAATGTAGACTTTTTTGTAAGTTTTCCCAAATTACACTGTAAACATTGTAAGTGAAAGCTTTTTGAAATTTTGGAAAATTGATCAATTTGTTTGTTATATTTTCAGATGAGTCAAGATTTGAGCCATACTTATCTAAAAGAATTTCAATAAAAAGATGAACTGGGCAGAAGTTCAGATTATTGCCTCAATTTACTCAAGACACCATGAAGTATAGTGGGAAGTTTTTAATGGGATGAGGTTCATTATGGAAGAGTAGCCTTTGCAAAATTGTTCACATTATTGGTACTCTCTGAAGCTCTCAATATGCTCACATTTTCAAAAAAGAACTCTTGCCCCTCCTTACAAGTGATTCAATATATCAGCAGGATGGTGCTCCAAAAGAAATGAAAAATTTCTTACATACTAATATGGTTGCTATCCTTGCAGACTAGCTTGGACAATCTCCACATGTTAACATTATCAAAAATATGTGGAAAGAGGTCAAATATCAAATTTGACAGCATCCTCAATTGCTTGACTAAAATAAAAAATTTGTCATAACAAACTTTGTCAATATTGTATTGAAAAGCTTTCTGGGTGCAGTCCTGAGGTAATCTTTTTACCTAATTCTGGAAAAGAAAAGAGAGAGATAGTTAATGAAATCCACAAAATCTATTTGCAGATCAAATTGTAATAGCTCTGGAATCTTTGTGGTTTTTGGTGTCCTTTCCCATGGGAAAATGTTTTCACCTAATTGGCATGCATCTCCTAGGTGCTTGGTGATATCTTCTTGTGTTGTTATCATTATGATTACAAATCTAATGTTTGGCACTCTTGCCATTCTTGTTGTATCATCTACTTTCTTTTCTAACGTCTTAGTATATTCTTTCTGTTTTAGTATGTGTATAATTGTGAGATTCTCTGCATCAATGTTTATTTTGGGTATTTCGTTGATTTTGTCTTTGTAGGCCTTTATTGCTTGTGTTGTATCTAGTGTAAATGCATCATCAAATACGACTTGAACCATACTGCGCATGTATGGCCTTTCTAATGTTTCATTCATCTCTTGTGGATAGCTAATAATGACATTTACTTTCAGTCTGTTGTTGGCATTGAGCACAATTGGTAGGTATTATCCTTCGACTCTCACGACTTTTTGTATATGTGTTTTTGTTTCCAGGGACAGCTTTGCAAATGCATTATAATGCATCTTTGATGTTTCCATAAAATAAGGATGTAAAGTTTCTCCATTGATTTTCAACATTCGTTTTTCTCTCTCTTTCAATCTAACCATTCTTTCTGACATTGTTTCTGAGGAGGTGTGTAGCTGAGTAATCCTTTATGGTGGTTTACTGGTGCTTGGTTCATGGGTCCAAAGGCTGTGAATCTGTGCTGATATTTTTTACTGCTTTGCACTTGAATCTGCTTTGTGGACTTTGGGAGGGAAAGTTGTGCTGTGCACCAGTTTTCTGCATGCTCTTGATTTGGTGGTGCAGATCACTGGTGGGAGAGGCTTTTTGTCCATTGGTCTCTCTGCTCTTGAATCTGCCTTGAGGAATACTAGGACGCCTTCTCACTCAGTTCTTTGTTCTCGTCCCTTCTACCCTCAATTTGACGTCCAGTTTGAGAACTTCTTTGCACTCTCCTTCTCCTGTTCATTGTTGAGAGTTCCTCTGGTTGTTGGGATCTGCGCACTCTCTTTTTCATCAGTTGGTGCATCATTTTCTTCTATTTTCCTAAATGCAGTTAATAAATTTATATCCCATTTTTCAGGGTCATATATAGGTTTATTCCTTGCTGTCCTCTGGGGCAGCACTCTTCGGCTCAGATCATCATTTCTGATTTCTGCTGTGTACTCGTCATCGAATTCTTCTTCATGTATGCTATCTAAATCATACATATTGTATATAATTTCATTGCCATTAATTCGGCATATTTTGAATTCAGTGTTATCATCTATCTTTGTTTCCTTGATATCTGCTGTTGCTCTCTTCAGGTTTTGAAAATGTAATAGTCTATTGTTGTCTAGCATGTATTCATTGTTCAGTAGTGTTTGTGTTATCATGTGGGGGCTGGACCATACTGTTTTCAACTTCTGGACTTGGTTTGTGTCTACGAGTTTAATTGGTGTGAACATGTATACTTTATCGCCTACCTTGTGTGCATGACCATAGATTTTTTTATTATAATTATGTTGCTGTCTCACTGCCAACTTTTTTATATTGTGACACATCGTTTCGTGAATTCCTGTGATCTGGTTTCTTAATTGTTGTATGTATGCATTGTCCAATTTCCCACTGTAGTTGGTATCCTGCATCAACAGTGGGGTTGCTGCCTCCCTTCCAAACATAGCTTTGAATGGTGATACTCCAGTCATTGCATGTACTTAGGTATTATAATAGTATTCAATCATTTTGATAACCTTTCTCCATCTACTTCCTCCTATTAATGTTGTTGCTACTATGATTAATTTAATTAATGTTTGATTGAGTCATTCCACTGCTCTGTTGGCCTGTGGATGATAGGCGGTTGTTCATTCGCTTGTGATTTCTAGGAGCTTTGCCATCTCTTGCAAATGTCCACTTTTGAATTGAGGCCCTTTATCTGTTATGCTCATTTCCATCAATCACAATCTCAGTATCCACTCTTTTAAGACTAGCTTGGCTGTGGTTTCTGCTGTGGTGTTTTGCATCAGGACCATTCTTGCATATTTGGTAAAGTTGTCAACCATTACTAGTAGGTACTGATAACCTTTGGCGTCCTTCAATAGCATCTCCAAATCTATATGGACTATTTCATTGGGTTGAGTTGTGATAATTTTTTCTAGCAGTGCTTGCTGTGTTGGGAAGTGCTGTTTTTTGTTGAGAAGGCATGTTGTGCACTTGTTTATAATATCTTCCATGACTTTCCTGACAGCTGTCATTATGAATTGTGCATTAAACATTTTCTCCATCTGTGTTATTCCTAGGTGACCTTTCTCGTGTATCTTCCATATTGTTCCCTCTTGAAGTAGTCGGGTATTGTGATTCAGTTGTTTCCAGCTTCAATGTATAAAAGTCCATTCCTGTTGATCTTCCACTTGTAGTATTCATAATATCCTGCCGTTATTTTAGATAGTGTAGTTTGAGGCTCTCTAATCTTCTTTAAGATCTCACCTAGGATTACATAGTCTTTCTGTTTATCCACTATCTCTTGTTCCATTATCTCCTCTCTTATGAGTATTGGTAGTACTGCTTGACCTTTTTTGTCCACATTTATCTCTGGTAAGTCCTCGTATTCAGTGTGTGGCAGGAACTGAAATTGCTTCTTTTCTCCCTCTGTTTTTGCTGCGTCTCTCTGGTATTCTGGGAGTGATGTCCAGAAATCTGTATTGTTGTGTAATGTGCCTTTCCTATGTTTGATTGTAAATGTGAATTCCCTTAGGTATTCAATCCACCAGGATACTATTCCGGAATTATCTCCCGAGAACTTCTTCAGCCAGGCCAATCCACTGTTATTGTTCATACTCTGAATTCCCTTCCTATGAGAAAATGTCGAAGCTTCTTGATGCTCTCAATCAATGCAAGCATTTCTACCTTGGTGGAGCCGTAGTTCTCTTCGCCTGCCCTCAGCTTGCAGCTGAAGAACTGAATGGGTACTTCTTTCCCGTTTCTCATTTGTCCCAATGTTGCTCCAATTGCTACTTTACTTGCATCACAATCTAGTATGAATTTCTCATTGTAATCTGGTGTATTAAGGGATGGTAATTTCACGAAATCCTCTTTGATGTTGTCAAGTTCCTCTTGTTCTTGCCACGTCCATACAAATGGTACTGACTTCCTCATCAATCAGGTCATCTTCACTGTTTTTCCAGCTATATTTGGAATAAAGGTTCCATAATAATTGAAGAATCCCATAATTTGCTGTATATCTTTTTTGTTGTTTGGTTTTTCTATCTTTTGGATCATCTCTCTGGCTTTGTCCTTCATGCATATTCTACTTTTCTCTATTGTTCTTCCAAGGAACACTATTTTCTCTTTCAGGATATCACACTTGTTTCCATTGATCTGGAGTCCAGCGTTTTCTAAAATCATTAGCGTCCTTGCCAATTTTTCCAAGTGTTCTTGGACTGTATCACTTGTGACTATGATGTCATCTATATAGGCGTTGACTCCTTCTTCCATTCTGTGTGTCTTATTTTTCAATACTTTCGTTATATACCTCTGAAACATTGCTGGTGCATTACAAAGTCTGAACGCCATATATATCCATTCATACAGCCCATATGGGGTTATGAATGCTGTCTTCTCAATGTCATCTTCCTCCATCTTCACTTGCCAATAGGCCTTGCATAAATCCAAAGTTTTAAAATATTTATGTTTACTGGCTTCATAGAGCATGTCCTCTATCTGTGGTAGGGGGTACAAATCCTTCTTTGTCACTTCATTTAATTTACAAAAGTCGATACATAAACAGTACTTATTTCCCTGTTTTATGAACATGGTTGGTGCTGCCTATGGGCTCTCTCTTGTCCAGATGATCTTATTGTTGTTTTGTATTTCTAGAATCTTATTGTATTCTTCTTTCAGCTGCTCATGCACCCTTCTGACTGGTAGTTTGATTGGTTTGTCTGTTGTCTTTACGATTTTGTGCTTTTTGGCTACTGCCTGACCAACACTTATCTCTCTGTAGTTGAATATACATTTATGTTTCTCTAAGAGTGTCCTTAGTTGCATGATGTCTTGTTCTTCTAGATGTTGATAATCCTCATCATTTATTTCAGGTATCCTGTGTTTGTCTTCCTCTTCTGCTTTCGTCCCAATGCCCTTGAGTCAGCTTTTGGGAGTACTCACAACTTTGATGGTGTTTGTCCACTCATCCTCAAGTCAGCCATGTGGAGTACTATCCACTTTCATTTGCAAGTCCTTGAATTGACTGTGCAAATTACTCGCTCCATCATCGTCTTCCTTTGCCTTCCAGATGAGTCTGATATTAGTTTTAATGTATTTTCCGTATATTCTTATCTGAGATCTTTTCAGATTCACGTTCTGGTTTGTAGCATTGAGAATTGGTATCCTTCCTTTTCCATGTTTTATCACACAAACACTAGACGGCATTGAAACTCATTTGGTATTAATGCCTTTGTTGTCATATAGCATTATATCAGCTGTTATATTGTCTTCTGTTTTGATTGTGTGCATTTTCCACTGATGCGGCTGCAGATGGATGTCTTCTTGCAATTGAAATGTAACTGTTCTCTGCTTTTCCTGTTCCTCCTTGATTTCCATCTCCTCTTCTTTTACTTTTATTGTTTTGTTTGCATAGTTAATGACACAACCATTTTTTGTCAGAAAATCATTTCCTAATATAACCTCATATGGTAATGCCTTGTTGTGTGTATCTACTACTACTAGAGGTTGTTCAAACATTGTGTTTGCAATTCTCATTTGTGCAATGTTTATCATTCCTTTTGTGTCGATGTAATCCACTGAAGCTTTAATTAATCTCTTGTTACAATTATTCATGTCTTCTCATTGGAATCCCAGCTTCATAGTGCATTCATCAGTAATTATAGATGTTGCTGCTCCAGTATCAATTGTCGCTTTTGTCATCACTCCATTAATGGCTATTGTTATTATCATGTCAAGTTTCGTTAGGATCATTATTGCTGCACAGTTGTTATGAGTTGATGCTCTACTTAGTTTTCCAACTCCTCATCATTTGGTGCTGCTTCATTGATTTTATCTTCTGTCTGTAATACGCCCTCTTCATCGTAGTAGGCTTCCTCGTCCCCAATGACGTTTATTTGTTTTGGGCAATCTGATTTTTTGTGTCCTTTTTGTCCGCAATGATAGCATTTAACATCCTTCTCTTTTACTTTCCTCGTCTTACCGTCTCTTCCCTTTACTTTTATTATTTTTTCTTGTTTCACTTCAGGATAGGTTTTATTGGGGATGCATGGCTTGAGATTGCTTCTCCATGTTGGTGCATCTCTGTGCCATGCGGCTTTCTCATATATTCGAGCGTTGTTTTCAATAGTAGCTTGTATATTGACAGCTTTCCTGATCATTCTTTCGAACTTGTCATTGACATCACATTTAATTTCAAACTGAGTTTTGATGCTTTCAGGCATTCCTTTACAGATGTGTGAGAACAAGTCGTATTTAGAGTAACTGTTTCCTCTTGAGCTAAGCATTAGTAGCCACTTGACTTGTTGCATGTAATTCCGGATGTCATCAGTTTTTCTCATTTTCATAGCATTCAAAATGATTTGGTACTGATTTTTGAAGCTTTCATTCTCATAGTAATTGATGAAGTCTCCAATTAGTAGTTGGTAGTCTTTCTTTGTCTCTGCGTCCAAGAGCAAGTAATGTTGGGATGCTGCTCCAGTTAGATATAATGGGAGTCTCGCCACTGCTGCCTGTTGGCTCACTTTCTGTTCCGCCATTGTTAGTTCGAAGATCTGCAGCCATTCGGCAAATGTAGGATTGTAGCCATCTACTTTCCCATTGAATTTGGGTAGTGTCGCTTTACATGGTATTGTGTCATTGGCTGTTAATTGCAGTAGAATCAAGTTCTTGTATTTTGGCTTTTTGTGATTTGTTCATATATCCTCCTCTTGCAGTTGTGTGGTCACTGCTTTCGTGATCTCGTTTATTATTTTCTGTTTTTCGAGGTCAGAATCTTCATCTGATTCTTCAAATGTTACCTCCTTGCAGGTCGGCATGTGCAGTGCCTGTAACTTGCTCTCCTTTCTGGCATGGAATTCAATTTCGTGAGATTGCATGTTGTTTCTATTTTCCTCTTCCGTTAATGATAGCAGTCCCAATTTATCTTTGAGGTGTTCTAGTTCTCCTGCCTATAGGTCATTGTCCTCGATTAGTTGTCTATTTGTTCTCTCCAGTTCTTGATTTTTCTCTTGCCGTTGCTAGAAACCTTTTGTTGGACTCCGACAGTTGGTGAGTAAGGATTTTAATTTCATTTTGAAATAGCTGATTTTGTTCTTCTAACCGCATTTCCATGTTCACTCTGATTTCACTCAGTATTTATTCATTTTGTCATTCCATCTCTTTGACTTTCTCAGTCAATTGTTCTACTTGTTGTCTTAAGATTTCCTCACTTTCTTGGCTCTTTTTTAACATCACCATTATATCCAGTGGGATTGTGTCTATGGGGTTAGTCTCTGGGGGTGAACTAAGGGATTGTAGTTCTGTGTCTGTGGCATCTGTTGCTGAATTATCACCGAAGTATGGCGATGATCGAATTGTTCTGGGAGTTACTGCTTTTGTTGCAGTCTTTTTTGCGCTTCCTTTTCTTCCCTTTGTCATTTTTCTTCTGGTTCATAGTGGTTTTCCCATCTCTAGGTTGTAATTCTGTGATCTCAGTGAAGTGCATCTGTTTGGTTTGGGTATCTCTCTTTCTTCCATTGATAGTAGGTTCGTGTAACAACTCGTTGCTTTCATACTTTCACTTATAGCTTATTATCATCTTGTGGGTGGTTTAACTGAATGTTTCTTCTGTAGATTTGCTGTTCTTGGCTGTCATGGTCGCCATGTAACATCCTCTACCAGGCATTATCAATGTTTATCTACTGTTACTGTATAATGTTAGCCGTGTTACTGCGGATAGGGATTTACATATTACATGCTTGGAGAAATTTCTAATTAAATTTGGAAAACAGGTTGTCCTTTTAAGTGGACGCCAGGCAGCTTAACTTTAAATTAATACAAACATCTAAAACAAGGCATTATGTGATTTATAAGGACGTGAAAAATAATATTAAAAAAGAAATCTGTTTAAACATTTGTAGGCAATGAAAAACTTACGAAAACTACCAGCATAATGTAAATGATATCCATGCATTTATGTAATAGCTATATTGTAATGCATGTAAAGGTAACGAGCAAAACAAAGCTCACAACACTGATTGAATACTGATTTGAATATAGTTCTCTTATGTAAACAAACCTTTAAGCAAAGTAACATCCTCTACCAGGCATTATCACTGTTTATCTACTGTTACTTTATTACATTATCTGTGTTATTGCGGGTAAGGATTTACTTGTTGTTACTGCTTTACTAGTTTCTTCTGTTAGCTTATTTAACATGGAAATTACTGCTCGCTTTTTAGGTGACGAAGCCATGCGGTAACCTCCGAAATGATCTCCTAGTGGACATATGCCTGAAGCGGATCTCCACATCCAGTTTCACCATTCCATCTGATGCTTGAGCACCACTTCTCAGCTCAAACAAGATAGCTTATTTGTACCCTACATTAGCTTGGTGCTTACTCAAGACATGACACAACTCAACTTAGACTCTATTGTGTGAAATATATTGGCTTATTTAAATATAATTTGTTCAAACAACTTTCTAACCTACATTTATAACTTACTACATGTATGGTCACTTTATTGGTCGAATATAGGTCATTCATTTAGATCTAAAACAATATTAAGATAATTCCTAGGGTTTGGTAATCCAACTGTTTGCTGACAGTTAATTATCTAATACATGTAGAAGTGAAAGTCTAGTCGGCTAATTGAGATGTGTATAAGAGACATAACCTATGTGCACTTTCGTGATCTGGCACAGAGACCCTAGAATCGTTCCCTGTGATGTGTCCAGACCACTACTAAACACCACTTGATTAGCTCGACATCGTATTAAATAATCAAACTGTTAATAAGATGAAAAATAAGAATTCTAAGTAAAATTCTTTATCAACTTCTTACAGTGTTTCAATCTATTTATGGCATTTCCAAAAAAAGTACCTGTCAATTCAAATTTGAACTTTCTGCCAAGATGGCGGCTGAAAATAATGAAAGCATCATTTAGTCAAAAGTATTTTTATTTACAGACACAAATATCTCTTTTTTGACACATGTTGTTTCTTAGTTGCATTTTACAAATAAATCTGAAATAATAACAATTGATTTAATTACAATATTTATAATCAACTTCTTTTTGATCTTAGTCTCTTCTGTGATGTTTGCAGCTTATTTCTGATTTCATTTGGATGATGCTACACTCCTGCACAGAGTGTTGGCTCTATGTGTAGTTGCTCAAAGTCTACTCCCATGAAGAGTGTTGGCTTCTCACATAGCTGTGGCAATCATGCTCCCACACAGAGTGTTGGCTCCATGCAAAATCACAAGTGCTGCATCCAGTATCCTCAGCATGTTTCTCCTTCTCTTTGCAGTGCTGTTCTCCTCAGCTTGTCACAGGGAACTTTTTTGTCTCATATTATCAACTCTAGGGTTGAGTCACCTGTGCACTTGTCTTCAGGCCAGCAGTTGAGTCTCATGTCATTTCATCCATTGTGTTTTGGTTACTAAACATTGAGATAAGATTAAGGTCCCAATCTTTGGTATTTCAATGATTTAAGTAGGTTCCCTATGTTTAGGTAAAATATGGGTAGTGGTAGTGTCACTACTACTACTAATGGCATTACTATCAAAATCAACTTCAGTGAGGTCCTCTTCCTCACATTCAGTTAAGTTATTGTAAGTCTCTTATTCATTTATATCATCATCAACTAGCCTAAACTTGCTATTGTCATTAATGACTACATGTTCCATGTCATGTACAGCTCTTTTGAGCCTTTGGGAATGGGCCATTTTCCCATTTCTCAGTAAATATTTATAGTGATCAAGCACCTTAACAACCATGAACAGCCCTTGCCAATTTGTGGTGAGCTTTCTTACTTGATTTGTGTCAGTAACTTGGTAAGGAAAATAGCCAAAGACTTTGTCACCTGGTTTGTGAGGCTCACCATATAGTTTGTGATTGAAATTATGCTTCTAGCCTATAACAGACTGATTAGTGTTGCAACAGATGGTGAGGTGAACTTCTTGTAGCTCATGCAACATACAATTAACATAATTTTCTAAGGTGGGCTCATAAGTGATTAGTTAGTATGCCTGAAAAGGGACGAGTTACATCTGTCCACTGTTTGCTGATTAGATACCTTAGGCAATACCATCTTACTCAAGGGCCAAGTGTCTAATCTTGAACTATGAATTTGCCAGGGATTGTTTTGCATAGACTTAATTGTTGTTGATACACAATCAGCCTCTGCCCCATGACATCATTCTGGGAAATGATTTTTTGGAGATTGATTACAGGAAGAACACCATTTCCATTTGTGAGAGTGAACTTCAGCAAGAGTTGGCTACTGTCCCCAAAGAGGAAGTCTATGGTTCACCAAGACAGTAATCATTGAGCCACAACATTGGCAAAGGTCACTGTTCTTACTGACTCTAATTATAATGCCAATGTTATGATTTCAGGACAGAAGGGGAACCATTTCAAAGGCATCAACTTCTCCCCTATCTCTGCTCCATCTCTGGTGGTAAAACTTCCATTACCTTCCTGAATAGTTCTACTTCTTTAGTCTGAATGGACCCATCTAAGCTGACAATTATTGCCATGCCTGTTTGACTGGAACAATGAACCACTGCATGTCTGCTGATCTTTATGGTGATCCATGATCTGCAGGAACCTTTTAATTCTGTGAGGATCCCTACCAGCAGTGTCTTGTGTGGCATTATACTGTTTCATGGTTAACTCAAACAAGAACAGCCATTCATCAAATGACTGGGAAATTTCATTGACTTTTTCAGTGAACTTTGGCAACACAGAGTGCTAATTGAATGGATTTGCATGTCCAGTTCCAGTGGCTTTAATAGGAAGGATCAACCATGGCCAACATGTTGTCACAGACCTGATAAGATCACCTGAGTGCCACAGAGTAGCTGATGCTGAAACAATAGGCACAACTGAAGTATTAACTAGTACTGGGGTGAAACAGTCACACTCAGAGCACACAAATGTGGGGTAGCAACAGTGGTTAGAGTAGATGCCTGCATCAAATCAGATTGTGTGAACATAGGAGCTCCAGTTATAAACAAGGTAGATGGAATTACAAATTGGGTCATCAATGGAAAAGTGGGAGTTAAACTTGGGGCACTTGGAAAGTGTGCAAAATCATTTGCAAAACAACTTCTGTAAATCAAGCAGAAAAGGCATTTAGAGCAATGTTTAGCACATCATGAGTTACATACTCAATAGGGTTATGACAACAAAACTTTTTTCAAAATTTCGCTTTTCCTGATGTTGCATTTGATGAACTTTTACCCATAGATCACTTTTTTGAAGTTTTTGTCATTGGGTCATGAAAAAACCTCCTGCACCTAACATCATAATACTTTCATATATAAT
>CABFPE010000621.1:85366-101648 GCA_900660155.1 Hofstenia miamia | reverse complement strand
ACTATACAGAGATGGTGTATGATGACCTGTTGTCTGCAGTATCTAAACTTAAGTGTCCCAAAGCTGTGAAATGCTTCTCAACTCACTGGAAGAATGAACCATCAGTGCTGGATGTTCCTCGCTCCAACATAGTTGCCGAGAGAGGTGTCAAGATAATGGAGGAGGTCCGCTCTACATGCAAAACAGACAAATACTTCAACAGCAAATTTATAAACACTAACAAACAAATCTGAAAGACTGTATCAGAGTGTATCACTGTAAAAAAACATTACCAGTGTTATATTTACTCACTTTACAATTCTCCAGATGTATTTTGTATTAAAACTGAAATGTTACAATAAATCATGTTAGAACCACTAGATGTTTTAATAAGAAATATAAAACTGTCTCAGTTGCAGGAGGTTTTTTGAAGGTTCGGCAAAACCAAAGTCATTTTTGTGAGTTTTAGGTAAAAGTTCATCATTTCTAACCCCAGGCTAGTAAATCTGAAAATTGTCATAACCCTAATGTCCATATTGCACTGACCTGTGTTTTCTCTTTGGCAAAACCTTCATTTGATTTTAATTGCTGGTGGCATTTCAACACTGATTTGAATTTTTTAATAATCATAATTTACAACCTTTGTTAAGGTCTAGCACACATTTACAAAAATGAATACAAGTTAAATTTATTTTGAATTTGTAGGCATTTGCTGTTCATATTTTATAATATATTAAACAATTGTGAATATATACCACTGTTTAAAAAATCTTTTTTTCTAAAATTTATTTTTATAACAATAGCTATTTCCAAAGTGTTTAATATAATTTAGAAAAGTGTACAGATAATTATTTGATAAAACCAACTAAATGTATTCTTTTGTGTCCATGTACTTTCTGTCAAATGTAATTAACAACATTTAAACAAATGTGGTTCACAACAGCAATTGATTCAATTTGAAATTTCATTTTATATTGATTTATGATTATCAAATAACAATGTTAGTAAAATTGATAATTAATTGCAAGGATTTCACTTTTTCCTTTTTGTGGGACTATGTATACATGATATTAATTCTTTCTTAAAAGTGTGTCCTGTTTATAAACTGCAACAATGTTGTAACTTTCATACAGCAAAGATAGTGTTCTTTATTGCAGATCTCATGAATGCTTTAATGATTTTGCAATAGCTTACAATTCCATTTTTGTACAAATATTTTTCTGGTAAACATTAAAATAGTCACTATTGTTGCTATGTAAATTTCTTGTGGCAATAAATATTCAGTCACTGCTTTTATATGTGAGGGAACTCTTATACACTTGCATGCTCTTTCTTAACTATAAATGAAGGTTTATAACTTAAAAAAAACTCCTGTTGGGTAATATGGTTCTTTGCTTATCTACTTTATTTGAAAACTCTAATTTACATTTTGTAATGAAAATTGTTTACTTCAAATTTTCATACTTTTTCAAAAACAAGATCACATGTTTCTGACTCATAGTTTTGCACCAACTTTTTTCTGTCAATCATTTATTCTAACTTCCATATATTGAAATTTTCTGGGTAAATTTACTCACTCAGCATCCAATAAAATTTCATTTTAATTGTGTGGGTGGGGCATAACTCTTTAAGTATGAGGTGGGAGTGATACTATTTTCATTTCATTCTGACTCTTGTTGATATTACTTGCTTAACTTCTCTCTCACTTAAACAATGTATGATACTACTTCCCATGCTGATTTCTTAAAGAACCTTGCTGAAAAATACTCTTCAGTGATGACCACCTATACATATAGTGCCACCTCCCAACAGTCTGGGAATGGCAATGATAGTGCAGCTCTTCTCCAGTATACTCAAACAAAAATGTATTCATGCAGTATTCATGCAGTAAGTGTGGTTCTACCAGGCCAACCCTCTTGTCAATTCACTCTCACATACACTCTGAACATGAAAAGGATGGAATTTATCTGTGTCCTTCTTGCAAGATTTACTTTACAAATATTCAACTATTTTAAGATCACTTAACCCCCCACAACTTCAAAGTTGTAAATGACATCTCAACCACATCATTTAGTAAAGTGGAAACAGCTTATCATGGTAGTTTTGCCTGCTACCAGAGCAATCAACTAACATTGATTGATGTTTATTCTGTCTTTTCCAGTGTTTACCATCAAATTAACAAAATTATATAGGATGATCTATCAAAGCATTTTTCCTCTAAAGTATATCTCTCTTGTGAAGTGGAGCTGGTGAAAGAAGAGAATGGTGAGACAAAAAGTGTTGCATTATACCTAACCAGCTCATCTGTATTTGTCTTTAGTAGTGGCTTGGGACAAGCAGATTTTCTCAAAATGGAAGATAGAATCACTAATTACAATTTATGTGGCAAATGGATCTACTTGGGTACTGAAAAATATTAATTAAGTAAGCATGTGTATTGCCAAATATTGTCTAACAAGAGCTGGAAGTTATATCCCCCTCCCTGACAATTTGAAAAAGAACAAGTTCCCAGCAAACCCTTGACTGTGCAAACGGATAAATGATTCTTATTTGCTATTCTTGCATGTCTGCATCCAGAAATTAAAAACAGAAATGAAATATGCCTCCTCAATAAGTTCTTGCCAACTTTAAAGTTTTCAGGTCTGTCATTCCCCATGTCAATCAATGATATTTGTAAATTTGAGAAGGTGAACAAGATATCTGTCAATGTGTATGGCCTCAATGAAAAATCTTTTGTGCCTGCTTACATCTCTACAAGCTCCCATCAACAAAAAGCAAACCTTCTGCTACTAGAAGAAGATAAAAAGAGACATTATGTGGCAATTACCAACATGAATGCCTGTATTAAATTTTATAAGGACAGATCAAGTGGTTTTTTGTACTAAATGTTTGACAGGTTTTTTGAACTAGTGAAAATTTGACAAAACACCAAAAAAGGTGCAATGGAAATAATTCCCTCAACTCAATGAGAAAATTACATTTAAATCATTTGGAGCCAAAAACTTTGTACTATTATCACTGCATTGGATATTGAAGCCATATCACAGAAAATACACAATGCCACACCAGATCCTTCAACCAGCTATACTGTTTAGGATGTGCAATGAACTCCCTCAGGTATTTGTTTTACCACCAGTACTGAAAATGAACTGCTTTCTGCTAAAGTTTTTGCAAGTGAGGAATGTATGGAGGAGGGATGGAATGAGCTTTGCAAAATTGCTAAAACTTCATTTACTGCCAAGCAAAAACATTGTCAATTATTAATTTCACAGACTGATAGAGAATGTTTGATGGAGAATTCCACTGTTTATGTGTTCTGCAATGAAGAATTTGAAAGTAGCTCTTAGAAAGCAATTGATCACTGCCATTATACTGGGAAAGTGTGTGGTGTTGCACACAACAGTTGCAACATATTACATTATAACCCTCAATTTACTCCAGTTTTATCACACAATGGCAGTATGTATAATATGCATTTGCTATTGAAAGCCTGAAGCTCAAGAAAAATGAAACCCTAAAATGTATACAATGCATGTCTGAAAACTTCATATCATTTAGTCTTTTGGTTGCTGTATATAATTACAAAGATAAAAATGGCACAACTAAGCAAATCCATGAAGAGTTGAGATTTTTGGACTCCTATCAATTTGTTACTGATAGCTTGTCATATCTTACAAGAAATATTGGAGCAGACAAGTATCAATTCTTAAAAGCAAGCATGGGTGAGCAGAAGGCATCAGCATTTATTGTAGCATCATCCAACACAAATCTAAAATAAGCTGCAAACATCAAGCAGAATGGGAATAAGATTGAAGAAAATATGATTACAAATATTGTAATCAAATCAATTAGAATAATTTGAATAGCTGTTCCCCTATTTGATATATCAAACCCTAAAGGTTTTGTCTTTGATACTAAAAAAGAGCACTTTTTTAGTTTCACCTTTAATCTGGCATCTCTTAGACAAGTAAACACTTTTTCTAGTTCTGTTAAATGATCCTTCCATTAATTTACAGCAATGAGAATGCCATCTAACATCCATTTACTGTTTTCACAGCCCATCAGAACCATGTCCATTAACCACTGAAACATATTAGGTAAATCAGCAAACCCACAGAAACCTCTTTTGTATCTGTACAAGCCACCTGGTACAGCAAATGCAATTAGCTTTTGAGAATTGGGTTGCAATGGTATTTGAGAATATGCAAAGCAAAGATCAATTTTAGGGAAATATTTACAACTGCTAGGCATCACAGATAATAAAGACTCAAATTCAGCAAACGATGCTGATACTTTACAATGTTGTCATTAACCTTCCACACATCAACAGCAATTTTTATTAACTTATCTGTTTTATATCTCACCACCACTGGACTTACCTACTCTGCAGCACTTGGTACAAGTGCAGGCTCAATTATCCCCTGTGAGACCATTTTATCTAGTTCATTTTGTACTGGTTTTTGTAAAGATAGTGGTTAGTTTTCAGTACAACTGGTTTTGCTTCTGAAATAATCTCTGAGCAATGCTGATAACCTTTATTAGTGCCTAGCTCCTCATTAAAGAGATCAAAAAATGTTTCAATAATTTACCTACATCTGGGGGTACTTTCAGTGTATCTACATTAACTAGATGTACTGTTTCATCTTTCACAAGGAAATATCCCAACTCAGGTAAACAATCCATACCAAGTAAATTTTCACCTTTTCTGTAACAATTATTTCTAAATATAATGTTTTAGTATCATGTTGTAGCATACCAGTACCACACCCATTAATCAAAACAGGCATTTTACCATATCCTGTGAGGAACCTTGAACATGGTGATAAAGGTTTTTTGCAATCCAAGCCATCAAAAGTAGCATGATTAATAATAATCACTTCTGAACCAGTGTCAAAAATCATTTTAGTACCAATGCCATCAATTTTTACAAATATTTTACAAAGTTTCCCTTTTTCAAAATTGACATTAGAATTAGTGTGATTTAACCATTTTGCCTTAACACAATGATCAGCAACATACAATATGTCAACAGAATTAACACACTCTGTGGTTTCTTCACTAAATTGATTTGCTTTTTTTCTGGTGCATACTCTGGCAAAATGATCCCTTAATTGACAATTCATACATACCTTGTTTATAGCTGGACAACTGGGACTTTTTGCAACATGTGTATTTTTCCACAAGAATAACATTTTATACCATGATTTGCTGCTAAAATTGTTTCTTGAGCTGAAGATATATGTATCTCAGGCATTCTATTAGATTGCTTGTTACATTTCAAAAACAAATTTCTATTAAGAATATTGCATTCATTTTTAACATCTGTTTTTTGATAAGAATTCTCTAACAATTCAGATCCTTTGAGTCCAGCATCAATTTGACATGCTATCATGATACACTCTGCCACTGGTTTCACTTCAATCAATAACATCTTTCAAATTTTGTCACACAAAGTCTTTTCTACCAATTGATCTTGCAACATATCATTTTTAATTGCACCAAAAGAACACATAGATGCTAATTTACAAAGGCAGGTATTATTAGTGATCAATAGTTTCCTCTGCTTGTATTCTTCACATGGAAAATCTGTATCATTGCTGCCAGTCATCATAGCATTAAGACATTCTTTCTTGACTTTCACTTCTTCAATATCCAACTTTGTTGTAGAAAAGATTGTACATAATGGTGGTTCCTATCTTTCCCATTGCACTGGTGATTAACCTGGATTAGACAAAAACATCTCTTGTAGATAAACAACAAGATTGTTTTATATCATCTTTATTTGTAAAAAAAAGACAAGGGTTTATTTGAAGTTTATAAACACCTAAAAATTCTTTTCTATACACCTGCTCCTTGTAATGTTTAATAAAAACAGTAGTAGCTTTATACAGTACTCAACTGTCTTATGTACAATACAAGCAATAAGAATAACACTATTTGTTAACAAAGTAGCTTGCAATCTGCAACCAATGAATATGTATACGTCATATATACATGCATATATGTATATATATACCCCTGCACAACATAATTGCCCTCAGAGCATGTGCCAGGCCATGCTTCATTGTGCACCACCCCAAAGTGCATTTAACTTAGTACATTTGCCCTGAGAGAAAGCCCATCATGTAAAATAATACCCTGAAGATAAGAAATATGTAAACAAAAGATATCACTTGATTTATATAATTGATTTAAATTGGATTTAAAACATGATTTAAATTAAAGCACATTATTAGTTCAATTATTGATTTAAATCAAGTACAC
This sequence comes from Hofstenia miamia, assembly GCA_900660155.1. Lineage (NCBI taxonomy): Eukaryota > Metazoa > Xenacoelomorpha > Acoela > Hofsteniidae > Hofstenia > Hofstenia miamia. Next base: position 95,405 of record CABFPE010000621.1, on the reverse strand, counting down.
TAAAAAAGATACAAGTTGTGTATTATAATTTTTTTTTGAAATCCTTGCTCTGATATTGGAATGAATTGGCAAGCTCTGAAATGTTGTTTTTGAATGTTTTTTATTTTCTGTTTATTTAAAATTGATTAAATTATTGTAATTCAAAAATAGTAGTATCAAAAGGATTTTTAATTTATACTACCTTGGAAGATTGTCTGGGTAAATTTGAAATTTAGATAGAAAAATCCGATTTATATTAATAAGCCTGATTTAAATAAAAAGATCCCATTTTTATATTATTTTAAATTATTTTTTCCCACCACTGCATTGAGTAGGTATATGTATATTTATTGCATGATAAAAAAGAGCAGCTGCTTTGGTTTGATTTGTGCTGAAAATTGCAGATATATTAAATATAGATAAGATAAAAGAATATAAGATATTCTTTATTCAGATAATATTTACAATTACAAGACTGGTTATTATCTGAATAGTGTCAAGAATTAAAACAAATTACAGTAATATTTTAATTGTATTATAAGTTTTTTTACTAATGATTCATTTAAATTTGTATTTGCATAATTATGATGACTCATGACTAAAGCATGAAATAATTAAATATTGCATTGTGAATGCAAAAGTAAGGTGATATTGTAACATCGCTGGTAGTTGTTGCTATTTATCAGCCAGACCTTGCACTTTTCTTGTTAGTGACTGGTATTTGTAAATATTGTAAATAACTTGTATATATAAAGCAATGCATTTTGTAAATAGAAATAGTTTGAACTGTATTCTCTTTGAGTTCACTAGAATCACACCCCAGTGATTCTACAATATATTGGAATAGATGACTCTGATTTTTTCAATTTTTTTGAGGTTGCTAGATGCAGTTTCTTGTGCTGATTTCAAATCTGAAAAAAATTTTCCAAACCGTTTATTGTTTCAAAAGTTATTAAACTTTTAAATATATCCTGTGCCTTTATGTTTCTATAGTGATTAATAAAAGATGGCGGCATTATATTAAGTAATAAATACATTTAAAATCTTAGTTTTTCACCCATTGCAAACAGGAATGTTAAATGATTGATAGTGTAGAATCATTGGGGTGTGATTCTAGTGAACACAAAGAGAATACAGTTTAAACTATTTTTATTTACAAAATGCTTTCGGCTTTATATATACAATATTTACAATATTTACAAACAATACAACTACCAGTCACTGACAAGAAAAGTGCGAGGTCTGGCCAATAAATAGTAACACCTACCAGCGATGCTACAATAGCAAATAATTGAAAAAAATATTAAATGGACAACTTTTTATTTAAATACTTTTACATATGAATCAATAATTGTTTTGATTGAAATGACCAGCAATTCAATGACTGTAAACATGGTATTTCAAAACACGATTTTTTTGAACAAAAATTTTCATTAAATGATGTAATGATTCAAGTTAACATAATTAACTAGATAAAAGCACTAGGTGTTCGATTTCAAAATAATCCAAAAATTTATGAAATGGAGAACACCAATTAAATTATAGTATAAAAAGAATTCGAAGATTAATAAAAGTTAAATATCCTTGCAAATATCAAACAGAATTTAACATGCAATTTCTGCAATTTAGTAAGGCATTTTGAATGAATTATTCTTAGTACTACTTTATTTGAAATTGAAAAACTACTTTAAATAAAGAAAAAATGTAAAATTGAAGTTACAAATTTACCAAGTTAGAATTGAATAGAAATGTAATCTAAGACCAAGTTTGCATTAATGAACAACCTTTTAAGGTTTCCAAAAATGCATACAAGGATAATTAAAGAAATTGCTGTTTTCTTTATTATTCCAAGAATCCAAGTTACAATAATGCATCATTGCTAAATTACATATGTATGTTACATTAATACTGCAATATGATATGCATATGATATATTAAAAAAAATATTAATAACTTTTGAAATAATAAACAGTTCGGAAATTTTTTTCAGATTTGAAATCAGCACAAAAAACTGCATCTAGTGACCTATTCCGATATATCGCCCAAAAGTAATGTCCATATTTTAGTAGAAACGTATTTGTAAAATTGTATCTTTAGCTTACACGTTTCTTATTTACACCAGCATAGATAAAGAAAATCGTGGGGTAGGTCTAAAATACGAAAGCTAAATTTGTAAACAAAAATATGAAAGGGAGATGTGGCATGTTAGAAATAAGCATGTCAATATATATATATATACTAGCATTATTGAAGTGTCAAGTTATGTTTAATATTAACCATTTTAATCATTTATAACTAATTCATTATGCATTTGATATTATTTTCTAGTAATTTAATGTTTTTTACGAAGATTAGTCGTTTTTCGTTAATACATAGTATGCTAATAATATACGAAACGGAGCGATTTTTTCCATTTTTGCTTTGTATATGTTATTTTTTCGGAAATTCTACTCATCTTTTGCGCTTACTACCTTATCATATTTCTGGACAGTTCTATGTTTCATCTTCCTTTCGCTAAATTACTAAAATGCGAAAGGGAGCTAATTCTTTGCAAATACTCTGAACTTTCGAATTATTTAATTTATTGCATTTTTCATTGTTTTCTTTAATATTTATTAAGATTTTGTTATATTTTTTCATCGTTTTTCTAGTTTTTATCTCCCTTTCGCGAAATTACTAAAATACGAAAGGGAGTTAATTTATGGTAATTTCGATGAATTCTTCAAATATTTAGGAATTGTAAAGTAATTTAATGCATTTTTAATTGTTTTCTATATTTATTTTCTGCGATTTCACTGTGTTTTTCATAGTTTTTCTGGAGTTCATCGAAATTACCATAAATTCACTCCCTTTCGTATTTTAGTAATTTAGCGAAAGGAAGATAAAAATTAGAAAAACGATGAAAAAATACAACAAAATCTCAATAAATATTAAAGAAAACGATGAAAAATGCAATAAATTAAATAATTATCATTAAATAATTCGAAAGTTCAGAGCATTTGCAAAGAATTAGCTCCCTTTCGTATTTTAGTAATTTTACGAAAGTAGATAAAACTTTGAGTAATCATGAAAAATATGATAAATTAGTAAAGAAAAAATGAAAAAATAGGTTTAACTTTAAAAAAATCAAATATGCAAAGTAAAAATCACTCATTTTCGTATTTTATAATGCTACAATATATTAACGAAATACAGCAAATTTTTGTAAAAAAAAACATTAAATTTAATAGAAAATGAAAGCAAATGCATAATGAATAAATTTTAAGGTACTAAAATAGTTAATATTAAACATAACTGATAAATAACTTTACGTTTGAATAATTTCTAGTAATTAGTCAAAATTTAATAATGACATGCTCATTTCTAGCATGTCGCATCTCCCTTTCTGTATTATTGCTTACAATTTTCCTTTTGTATTTTAGACCTACCGAAAATCGTGTAACATCCGCTTGATGTTTACCGAGCAAATTACAACAAATGCATTGCAGGTGGTGATGAAATATGGCAATTTTTTTACTTAATTATTAATATTTACACATACGGAGAGAGTGCAATTCTCAGTTAGACGCCAGATCTAGATAACTAGATTATAGAAAACCTGAAAAACAAGCCATGCACTGGGCTTTCTACAAAACCTCTTGTAAACTATCTATGTTTGTTTTCATTATCTTCATCGTATGGCTTATCCTAATGAACAATAATACTGTTTTTAAATATTCACATGTTAAAATATTCAAGTTTAGTCTTATTTGTAGATCATATTACAAACATGAATATTATTTGGAGAATTATCTCATTAAGTCATATCGTATGTTTGTCAATCCAAGATTATATCCCTTAACGCTGATATTGGATGGAAACTCTTCAAATGATAAAAAACTGGGCGAGCGTTTAAAAAAGAAATATAACTATTTGGGAATCACAGTTCTGTACGAAGAAATACCCAAGGATTTTAAGATACCTGGCCAAATTGACTATAAAGATAGGAGAAATAAGATTGGTTATCATCAACAACAATGGTCAACATTTTATTTTGATCAATACGTGGACATTGATGTAGACATTATTGGCATAGTGGATGCTGATACTGTTTTCTTTGCATATCTAACACCTGAAACAATATATAATGAACATCATCAAATAAAAGTTCCCGCTATGTTGAGTAATCATTTCTACAATGATAAAGTTGCAATTAAGAGAATACCAGAATTTGACACAATGTATACAGATGTCTTTCCTTTATACTTTTTCAGAAAGTCATTTCCAAAGATAAGAAGTTATCTTAAGAATCTATGGAAAGTTAGTTCATTTGATAATGCATTTACACAATTCGCTGTAATTCCATATTCTCAATTTAACATTATGTACTTATGCTTGTTAAAATTAGAGCCTGAAAAGTATGAATTTGTTTTAAATTCAAGTCAGAAATCATATAGAATAAGTGCTGCTATTCACTACGATGCCGCAAAAGAACCGCACATTGTGGGAAGAGGTTGTTGTCTAATTCATTCCATTAATTGTACTAAGTCTACTCAGAACTATAAATTGGACATACTTAGATATCTGCACACCAACACAAGTTGGCAAAAAAATGAAACGTTGGCTGAAAGCTACTATAGGCTTTCACAAAAGTACATTAAGCAGTTGGACCCTGTAATTGTCAAGCAGATGAAATCAGCATGTAGAGAACTAATCAACGGTAATCCCTTCAAGAATGAGAATCATACTAAACCGTAAGAAAACTTAATGATAAATGTGAACACTATAAAAATAGGAGACTTTTTGCAAGAGCTGCCTTGTTTATCATGCAAATTGAATTTTTTAGAAGTTGTTCTGTAATACATTTTCCTCATCATTTTAATTAAACTTTATTTTTTGTAATATTTCTTTCAAATCAGTAATTTTAATCTTACTATTTTTTGAGGCAACACAACTTCGATGGCTATGGCTTATTATTCAGTAGCCAGTATTCTTATCATGCAACGATTTGGCAACATATAGCACAATAAATAAACAAATAAATAAATTTTACTTATTTCTTGAAAAACTGAAATCCTTTCCATTTCTTAGAACCGATTTCAGGGATATATTGCTTCTTGAGATAGTCATTGATTTGATTATGAAATTTTCTGCGTTTTGTGATTTGTATTTTTTCAATTGGCGAGTTATTCCATAGTTCAATTGTTGAGCTCATAAATAAATTTTAAGAAAATGCTTTTTAAACTTCCCCCTTGAATTTAGATGTCCATGAATGATAAGTAGAGTAAGGTGAGCACTGGTTTGAATTATTCCAAATCTCAGTAATGAAAATATATTATGAAATATGACCATCATCATGATTAGAATGTTAATTTTTGTCAGTCGTAGTCGAATAGAGATGGAATTAGATCGAATCTCGGTTCGGGTCGGAACAGACTGGATACGGATCAGATCTACAGAGAAAGTTTCGGATCTGCTTCGGATAAAATTTTTTTAATAATTTTGTATATTGCACATATTTACATTGAATGCCACTTTTAGTGTTCTAATTATCTTAATCTAAGTGAAAATTTGCAATTGAATTTCATACAACAGGTTCTGCGGTATTCTTTCCAACAACTTATAATATTGGTGACGATTATTTCAAATTTGAAAATGTTATTCATGTTAGTCATCACATAAAGATAAAATTGTAAAGCAACCCATAACAGTTGTTTGTATAAATTTGCAAATGAAAAGCAGAAGAAACACAGAAAAGCAAGTTGCTGCAAAACCTACAAAATTTATTGATACATTATATCATTTGGGATGCTCTTCAATAAAAAATTCTCATGCAGCTTAGCAATGCAATGATCAATTTAGTCTTCAGAAGGTTCATGATTATTATAATCTCTAATAGAAAAGATTTTATATAGAGCCGTACTTTGGCATATCAATAATTTATTCAATGTTGCTTTCATATAATTTAAAATTTGCAATACAATCTGGTATAATATTTCAAAGAAAAGTAAAATTCGAAATTTATATTTAATTCTCAAATTTAATTTGAAAATATGAATTTTTCTATCACGGATTTTTATACACTAATATTTTTCAAATCTCTTGCAATACATATTTTGGGTTTGTTCTTTAATTTACAATTGTTTGTGCTTCTTGTTTTCATCGCCTTAGCTGAAATTTTGGAGTAAGTTTTATCTTGTTGTTTGAAACAAAATTTAGCATTGATTTTTCAACGTATACCTTTTAAGTTATATGTTATATATTATACACTAAATTTAAATTGATTTAATGTACTATTGCGTAAATCGTCTCATTTTTCCAATGCCTCGGTCCAAGCCCACCCTGTCCTCCCGGATATATCGTATATGTCCATTTTTGATTTCAAGACAGTGTTGGTGTACTTAAAATTTTCTATTCGCATTAGAAAAAAACACATATATTTTAAGTTCATGTTTATTTACTGCTAGAATACTTATTTATATTCGGATTTGTTTGGAATCGAAAACTAAAATTCTTTTAAAAATTCGGATCGGATCCGATTCTATCTCTGGCTGAATAATTATTAAAAATAAATGTTTGCTGCCCATTGAATTTGTAAGTCGGATTTACTTGTTAATGAGTTACTTATATTATTAATTAGGCAATACAGTATCTATGAGGACTTATAGCCATCATTAATATCATTTTGGAATTACAATATTTCCTACATGTGAAATAGTCATAAATTCTCATTGCCATTTTATGTAATACTAGGCGTATGTGATTTGAATAGTTCAATATATTTTCGATTGTTACTCCAAGATAGTTGAAGGATTCAACTTGAGTGATTTTTTACAGAAATAATTTTAAAATGTATGTTGAATTGACGTTTCTATTTGAATATCATGCATATATATACGTGTCATTCGCATATTCCAGTATTCCACAATCATTTACATACAGGTATAAAAACAGAAAAACTTTGACAGTGCTTAAAAATCGAAAACTGGAATTCCATATATTCATCATTTAAACCTAATGAAATGCTATCACATTTCAAAAAAACTACTTTTTTATTTGGATATATGCTGCCCAGAAAAATATATTCTTTCATTCGAGTATTCCAAAAAACCTCAAAATAATGTTTCAAAGCCATGGATTGATTCTAAATGCATCGATTTAATCGAAATAAAGAAACAGAAATGGAAAAAATACTTAAATTCCCAAACACTGGAAAATCATAATGCTTATAAATTTGCACGAAATGTATGTGATATTGCTATAAGGAAAGCAAGTAATAGTTATTCCCGTTTTCAAGTATCAAAGTCTTTCTTCCCAAAAAATAAGTGGGAATTTGTTAGCAATTTACTAAATAGAAAAAACATGAGAACCACAAAAATAGAAAGGATATACTATAAAGATAAATTTAGGAAACTACAACGGTATGAATGTACCTTTTGCCTTAATAAACGCAAAGGAATTCCCTCTTTCTCTTTTTTTGCAACAAAATTTGAAATCATAAAGTCGATACAATATTTAAAAAATAAATCCGATCCACCCTCGCTAATACCAACGTGGTTCCTAAAACTCTCTGGTGACTTAATAGCTGAACCAATATGCTACATTTTAAATATCTGTATAAGACACTCCTTTGTTCCAGATGAATTAAAATTTTCAAATATAACACCATTATTTAAAAGAAATGATCCCGAAGATTGCGTGAATTATATACCCTTTTCAATCACCTCTCCAATCTGCAAAATATTTTAGCGAATTCGTTTTAATCAAATTAACGAGCATCTTTGTAAACATGATCTCTATTCCGTAAAGGTATTTCTATGAGTGACGCTTTAGTACAAGCTACCGAAAAATGGCGAAGAACAATAAATGATAATGAATTGCTTGCTCAAGCCATCTTGAAAGCGTTCGATTCGAATGATCACAGTATCTTACTACAAAAAGTTAAATTTCTAGAATTTTCTAATGATAGCATAGGTCTCATCAACAGTAACTAATACAATCGTATGCAAAAATTAAGGAATCTTTTTCAGATTGGATATATACAAAAAGTGGGGTTCCGCAGGGTACAAAATTTTGGGTCCCTTATTTCATATTTACATAAATTATTTCTCCGAGCAAGTAACCTGTGACGTCATACAATATACAGATATCAATATTATTTAATTCTAATAAATTTCTTTTAAATACTTGGTGTTATTTTGGAAAAAAAATCAACATTTTGAAGAGCAACTAAATCATGTTATCAGAAAAATGGCCATATCGATTAAAGCAATTAACTTAATTTCTCAAAAACATCCAACTAAAGCAAAAATCCAATTAATATCAAGGCTGTAGCCACGGGGGGTGACACGCCCCCTCCCCTGAGAAAAATGTAAGCAGTAGTGCCAAAAAAATATAAAAGGGTCCCCCCTTTGAACATTTAAAAACACACCACTAATCAGCTTTCAATATATCATTACGTCATAGGTGTGCCCCCCCTGGGGATTTGGTCTGGCTACAGGCTTGATTAATATATCCTCCAAATTTAAGTGGTCTGTAATTAGTAGCTTCAAAAACATCACCTTTTTGTATGTTGGCATTATTTCTGCAATTTTCAATTCCTTTGGAAAAACACCTTCATTAATGTATTGACATTCCTGTCCCGTTTTACCCCAAACAATGTCAAATAATATATGCACATTCTCAATAAATATATTAAACAATATTTGCGTTCGTTTATTGTGAACATCTGCGACATGCTTGCATTATTTACACTAACACCTTTCTAGAATATTCGAATAAATTTTTTTATATTTATATAGANTAGTGCCAAAAAAATATAAAAGGGTCCCCCCTTTGAACATTTAAAAACACACCACTAATCAGCTTTCAATATATCATTACGTCATAGGTGTGCCCCCCCTGGGGATTTGGTCTGGCTACAGGCTTGATTAATATATGCTCTAATATTAAGTCATTTCAAATATGTCATACTCTACACAGATATAAACCAAAGTTTTCTCAAGAAATTCCCAATGCAACTAAATTGGGCTATCAAAGTAGCACTAAATAATCATAGCTTTAATAAGAATAATGAATATGGAAAAATTTTAAATTATTTCTACATACGCAATGGTACATCTATATAAATGTCTCAACGACGTTCTTCAAAATAATTAATAATACTTTCCTATTTAACAAAAATAAATTCAATTACACGCAAATGCAAAGAATTCCCCTGCAATTTGCTTTGAAAATAAATTTAATGCAAAATTACTGAAAATGAAGAATGAAAAAAAAAGATATCTGAAACATTTTATGAGAATTAAAAATCACTAGGCGGTTACGCTTCAAGATTTCAAAAAAATTGATGTTTTTACTGAATTTGAAGATCTAGTAAGTTATTTGATAAAAAAAAGTCAATTTTGTAATAACACTCATTCAATTCTTACAGGAAGTAGTAGTAGTAGTAGTAAACGTTTATTTAATATGTATTAATAACATCATCTAATTAAGTTTGCTGATTGGCCTTGCGTGTCATGGAGGGGATAAACTGATTCCTTCTTATATTAAGTCTGTGAACGTTTATTTGATAGCGACCAGTTTGGGTCCTGGAGAAGGTGGTTCAAGGGATGATCAGAGTTCTTTATTTCATGAACAGACTCATTGATAGTTCATTTCGACGGTTCATATAGGAAATGCGTATTCCGTCATGCAGTTCCCAGCAGCCATTCTGGAGCATCTGTTTAGGAGCCTGTCAATTTTTGTACGGTTTTCTTTCGAAATACCGCTGAAGAGAGGGGCACAGTAGGCGAACATAGACATGATGCTGCATCTGAAGAGAGACCAAAGCTCGGATTTACTGCACACACTTCGTAGCTGTCTGAGAATAACCAGGTGAGTGGAAGCTCTAGAGATGACATCGTCAAAGTGAGGTGTCCATGTCAAACGAGGGTCTATCGTCACACCAAGAATACGGAGCAAAGTCACCTGTTGAATATCATCTTGAAGGATGATACTGGTGGCGTTTCGATTGAGCGACACAATCATCTGCTGAGATTTGCTTTGATTGAGGGTGAGGCCACTTCTTTCGCAAAACTCA
>CABFPE010000621.1:60728-84505 GCA_900660155.1 Hofstenia miamia | reverse complement strand
GCAGGGTCATTGCCCATGCTTTGTTTAAACTTCGCAGCAATATTGTTCAGAGTAGTGTGCGTGGCCTCGTTGTGGTTCACAATATTGGTGAAAGCCTTATAAAGGTTCCAGCAATCGTGGCTATTTTTGGAGCGACGAAGGCATGACCGTTTAGCTACAGTGATAGCGTTTTGAAGCTTGGAGGTATAGTGCTTGACCAAGTGGTGATGGCCCTTCGTGAAAGCCTCGGACTTCTTGTTATACATCTCTCTATCTACGTTGTTGAGCCAGGGAGGGTCAGAGTCACAATGGACAACCATTTTAACGGGAATGAGACACATCGCTTCATTAAGAACAGAAGAGAAATACTCGACCTTGTCGTCCAAATGCCCAGAACAAGGAAAATGGGTCATGGTGTTGGAGAAAACGGATGAAGGCGTTGATATTACTCTTTCGGAGATCAAAAACAGGTTCTCTTAGAACTTCCATAGGTTCAACGAGAGCAGGTTTCAGCGAAAAACAAAGATGATCCGACAAGCCTATGGAGGGAAGCGTGCACGGGGGTTGATAGCCTGATAAAATGTCTGCTTGAACCAAGATGACATCAAGCTTGGAGTTGTAGTTAGTGGTATTGCCAAGGATAGTGTCAACCACGTTAAAGCTCTGGCGGACATTATCGAGACAGTGCCCTATGAATTTGGAGTTCAGATCACCATTTATTATAAGTTTGTGGTCAGGGTAGTTGATAAGTATGTTATCAAGAGAGTCAATGATAGAATCATTCACATGAGTACACGCAGCGGTGTCTATCGAGGGGGAACGTAAACTGTACATACAATGATTTCCATTTCAGCAATTTCAGCGACGATCATTTCGTGCGACGAAGAGGAAGAAAGGAGAAGATTACCAGAACCAAGAGATTTGTTTATCCACATAGCAACACCTCCTCCTATCCGAGATGCACGATCAGCTCTGAGTAAGTTATAGTTAGGAATGCTGAGATAGTTTGAATGATCATCTAAACCTAGCCAGGTTTCACTGATGCAGATAATGTCATACTTTCCATCACTGGCAACGACTCGTAGCTCATCAATTTTGTTTCGGACTGATCTCGCGTTAGTATAGAAGATAGATGGCACGCGCACATGATTCAGACCGAATCCTGCTAGTCAATTTGTTTTCACGACTTGGTTCTTCCTGATAATATACTTCCCTTGAGGGTCAATCTTTCTTTGGTTGGCGAGTAGAAGTCTTAGTTTGTGCTGTTCTTCACGTTCATTTTTCGTCAAGTCAGGATTGATGAAAACTCGAGAATATCCAGTTGTATTTTTGAGTTGTTTGCTTGATTTAATTAGTTTCCATTTGAGTACGGTTGAGGACAGCTTTACTAGAAGAAGCTGGTTACCAGAATCATTAACCTGGCCAAGGCGCTTGGTGAAAACAATGTTTTCCTGGCTCAAATTGATTTTGGTTTTCTGTGCAATATCCAGTACAACAGATTTATCATCGCCTGGTTTGGTACCACTAACAATGATGTTCGTTTCCTTCTTCTGTCTCTCTGCTTGTTCAGTTGTGACGGCTTTGACAATATCCGAATACGAGGGTTTACCAGATGTTTCAGAGGAGATGGTTGGTTGATTATCACCGGAGTTTGAAGTAGATAGGTTTTCCATTTCCTCTCTGACGCATTTCATTTGTCTTGCGACACAGAAGCCACAGAGAAACTCGCGGTCTGTGAATCCTCTGGGAATCTTCTTTGGGAGCCATAAACGTATCCAGGCAATGCAGCCTTCGCTCTCAACACCCGGACCAGTATATTGTATGAGATGTTCACTCCCGTCATCATCATTGCGAGTACTGTAACTTCGCTCTTTTGGCATAGCTCAGTACTAACTATAATCTAATTAATCTGAGTAATAACAGGAATAATGCATAAATATGTAAACAATCCACAGAATATAAAATATGATAAACATTTTAAAAAACTACAAGAGTTTTTACGAAAAAATGACTTAAAAGCTGTCCTGTATGATAAAGGTATTGGAATCGCAATAATGAAAAGAGATGACTATAAGAAAAAAATGATGAACATTTTAAAAGGTGATGAATTTGAAAGAATTCAATTACACGCAAATGCAAAAAATTTACCTGCAATTTGCTTTGAAAATAAATTTAATGCAAAATTACTGAAAATGGAGAATGAAAAAAAGATATCTGAAACATTCAAAATTATATGGCTTTGCAAAAATTCAGAAGCCAGAATGTCCATTGTGACCGATTGCCAGCTCATGTGGAAATATTAACAAAAAATTATCTGAAACCCTAAACAAAATGCTAAGTTTATTACCTGAAGCAAATATCAACATCAATGCTAAAAAATTTGCTAATGACATCATAAAACAAAACACAAAAGGCTATATGGTTTCATATGATATTAAGAGTCTATACACAAATGTAATTGAACTCCTTAAGAATAAAAACACAAAAATTTACAGTCAGGAGTATAACACAACAAAAGAACTATTAACTTTAGCAACGAAGAATAATTTAATGGAATTTAATAACAACACATTTTATCGTCAAAAGGGTGGTTTAGCCATGGGAAATCCGTTAAGTTCTACTCTTGCAAATATATATTTAACTACAAAACAAATTTACAACATCAGACATCCACTTCATTTATTATCAACGCTATATGGATGATATATTTGCATTAGTAAAAGATGAAGAAGCATTAGAAAGCATACTTACAAAATTGAATTTAATTGACAAGAGTATTCAATTTACAAAAGAGATTTAAACTAAGAACAAATTTCATTTTTTGAATGTACAAATAATTAGAAAAGATAACAAATTTGAAACTGGAATCTATTATAAACCAACAGACACAGGATTGTTATTGAACTACAACTCAAATACGCCTTTAAATTACAAAATATCATTAATTAAAGGTTGTATTCATCGAATATTTGACAATTGCAGCACATATAGAACAATTAACCAAGAAATAGGAAAACTTAAGATCGAATTAAAGAAGAATGAATATCCAAATAATTTCTTAGATCGACATATTAAGAAATCATTAGAAGACATTTTAATTAAAAACAAAAGATCAAAAAACAATCAAACTAATTATGAACATTGTTTTAAGATCGAATATAGAGGACTTCATACCGAAAACATGATCAAAGAACTCAAAAAAATATCAATAATTAAAGAAAATGTTAGATTTATATATAGCAATCATAAGCTAAGAACAAAATTTCAATTAAAATCTACAACTAAAGAAACCAATAAGTCAAATATAATTTATCAAATCAAATGCACCTGTGGTGAAGATTATATTGGTTTTTCTAGTAGGCAACTATCAAGAAGAATTAAAGAACATGAGACCAGTTCTAATATATCTAATCACTTAAAAAATGCGGACTAAACTTTGAAACAAAAATATTACATCAGACATCACGATCAAGTAATTTAAAAATTATTGAGAGTATTTTTATAAAATCCTTGCAACCAAGTTTAAACACAAAAGAAGACTATATTTATAAATTAAATTTGCCACTTTTTAAAATTTAAAAAATATAATTATTATTGTAAAATATAATAAATTTAGAGGGAATAATTTGTAAAACTGACGATGACTTTGTAAGTCGAAATATATCTCTGCATGTTTTTATTAAGGTTAATTAAGCTCCTAAAAACGACACAAAAAATGAGTTTCTTGCTGCAAAATTAGTCAATAAACAAAATAAAAGATCACACAGAATTGAACCTATTAGGTATAAGAAGCGAATAATCAAAAATTCATTTCTAAACGCAGCTTTACATATATGGAATGAATTACCAAAATATAAGTATTATCAACAAATAAGTAGATTTAAAACTTTTAAATTGATATTAAAAAATATTTTTGTACGTATAATATAAAAAAACTAAAATGGCGAGGCTATAAATTTTATAATCCTGATTACTCTATTAATAGAAACAAGCAATCGCCATAACCCAAGTTAATTATCATTATTATTTGTACATCTTTCTTGTTTTGCTTTATTTTGTTTTATTTTGTTTGTCTTTCTTTTCTTGACGCTTTCAGAATTGTTATCAGCATTTCTATTTATTGTTAAAACAATCGGAATATAGATTTTTCTTCTTCTTCTAGTGTACATGGCCTCGAAAGCCCAGATATTTGCCTAGGTTAATGAATTGATCATTGAATGCATTAGTAATATCTTTGGAATTAATTAATATTTCTTCATTAGTAATTTTAATGGGATGCAGGTGCTCACCCTATAACTTGTTCCTGTTCAATGCATTGTTGATGAAGTCCCATTTATTCTACATGTACTATATACGGATTGCATATACCGATTTTGTGCTGCTCTCAGAGGAATATAAGATTTTTAGCTTGCAATTTTATGTAACTGTTAGTTATCAACAGTTTCATTTCGAAAGCAAATTTTGTACGCCCTTTTTGCATTTAATGACTTTCTTAGGCTGAGAGTTAACCAGGAAGAGAGCGTGATTCGATAACTACAATTTTCGTATTTTGAAAAATTCTTTGAGTTGGACATTGTAAATTTATAAAAGTAATTAATGAATGAATAAATGAATAGGGCATGCAGTTTCCATCCTAGTATAGAAAAACGCCATCCCAAGATTCATTCTCCAGGTGAGGCTTAAAATTTCTGTTATCACTTTATCTCTTTCTCGAACCTCTAACCATATTTTCTGTTTGTATGCTATATGTTATTGGATGAAATGCAAGTTACAACCCAAGGATCTGATACTCAAAATCGTAAATGTTCTTAAAAAGAAAGCAATCAATTAAAGTAGAAGAGTTGTTATTTAGTCTAAATGGTATACTAGAATTAATTTTGTTAAGATCAACTGCATCAAATAAAGAATTCACTTTATCTCTCAGTATTCTTCAGATATAGTTGATATTCCAATCGCACATTGCTATCAAGACTTATTTTCGTTTAAAATTTTTTTAATTCATCTTCAATTTCTGTAAAACATTCGTTAATGAGACACTTACTAGAACAACATGAGAAATTACTCAACTGATAAATGATTTTTTTTCGCATTTTTCGGGGAATGCATCAATCTTAAATCAGGGTGATTTCTTATATTAAAAGGGCTTAGAATTGAAAACATCATTACACCTTCCTTAGATTTGTCGGCAAGACTTAGGTTCTAGTCATAGCCATTAGGTCTCTAAGTTCAGTCCAAATCTACATCATTTAGCGGAAAAGTAAAGCATTTGAAAGCATAACAATATAAAAGACATGTTATATAATAAAATAGTTGATATCATATACATAGCTAAATCATTGAAATAATTATATTGAAAAAATTTACAAACATCACATATTTTCCAAAACTAATAAATAAAAAACACGATTTAAAAATAAATGTACATTGCTAACAAGTTTAAAATCTATCTTTTTGAAGCAGGTCTTCTGGGTCTGATAGTTGGCTTTTCATTGTGGAAGTTCGCGTTAACATTTTGCTGCTGGTACAGACTTTGCTGAACATTCGTATGAGCAGAATTCGGCATTTGCTGTTCTAAATTGAAGCTTTGAAAGTTATGTTTTAAAGGGATAGCTGTAAACATTTAAACTGAAACAAAATGGCAAAAATAGAGACAGTCATTAAAATTATCTGCACGACAAAATACAACTATGAAAATTGAAAGGTATTGGCACAAATGTAAATGCAATTTTTTAATAATAATATTCTATAAATAATAGATTGCACATGAAAATGAATATTTTGCAAAACATTTGGAAATGCGGACGAAAGAGAAGGCTACACGTTTTACAATTAAATAACTAAAGTACAGAACCATACTATGTCTTCAAAAATGAGGTGCACTGAAAAAATTCAAAGTTAACCAATTAGATCAATCACATCACTTTAATATATACATTTGAGCCAATGNAAAAATCATTTATTTTTCATGCACTTTATTGCACATTAACTATATACGATTTTAGAATTGTTAAATATTATGAATCTTTAAACTATCAAATAGAGTGTTAAGGGACACAAGCTGATGGTAGACGCAAAATAAATACCAAATCTGTAAATTCAGCACTGATACTGTAAATTCTCGTGTATAAGCCGCACAGGTGAATCCAAAATTTTATTTAAAAGTTTGGGGTGCCTCTTATACACACAGTCTAAAAATTGTATATGCAAACTTCTCACTATGTTCGAGNATTCAAAGTTAACCAATTAGATCAATCACATCACTTTAATATATACATTTGAGCCAATGCAATTCGATCATTACTGCTAAACACCATCAACAAACTCCAAAAATATTATAAATTGCAGACAATTTCGGCTCATTGTTTTTCGATTTGAATGAATTGAAAATCACTTGAAGATTTGCTAACCCTTAAATGCGGAAGCTATTTATGTTCAACATAGACCCAAATCCTCACTGGGAATTGCAAAGAATCATCAACCTTCAAATATTGCTACTGATTTATAGAAAATATACCTGAAATTCAAAGTATAAAGATTTTATAAATTTAAAGAAATCATATCTAGATATTTTGACCCTACTTTAAGGGGGGAGTTATTGGAGAATGAAATTTATAGAACTTTAGCAGATTTCCGATATTATTTTGCCCGCAAAAATTTTGCAAAACTTTTGCTTTGATAAATGAAAACCGCGATTAGTGACCTCTTTCTGATGATGTGCTTAAAGTACTGTTATCATAATTCAAGCAATACAATGCATGTCTATGCTCACTAGCTAACGCATTCTTGAAGAGGAGGCGTTTCTGCAATTAGTTACAGCAAAGAATGACTTTTCGTTTACAAGGATGCTAATACAATAAATAAAGCTCTATTATAAATGAACCTCTTCTCAAAGTGAGGGGCTAAAATTCTCTATTTTTATCGAGCATATTCTACAAAGAGTTGTTCGATATCACAAATGATGACAACAGGTAAAAAAAATTATAGTGGTAATGCCTAGTAAGAAATTAAAAAAAATAATGCGCAAACATGGGCGCACATGATTTTTAGAATAAAAAATTGAATTTTTCACTGCAGTGTAAACAAATCTCTTTTCACATCAAGTATTCTAAGTTAAAAGAATCTTGGATGGCTGGCAATTTCAAAATTTGCATATATATTTATGATGCATTAATCATATTACAAAAAAACTTAAAAGCGATGCTTGAACAAGCACATATACACTATCGACTTGAAAGTCGAGTCCTACTCTATGTTGAATTTAATATTTAACTAGGGAATGCAACAGCAACTTAATGATTGTTAGATAAGTAGTTAAAAAATCATTTATTTTTCATGCACATTAACTATTACGATTTTAGAATTGTTAAATATTATGAATCTTTAAATTATCAAATAGAGTGTTAAGAGACACAAGCTGATGGTAGACACAAAATAAATACTAAATCTGTAAATTCAGCACAGATACTGTAAATTCTCGTGTATAAGCCGCACAGGTGAATCCAACATTTTATTGAAAAGTTTGGGGTGCCTCTTATACACACAGTCTAAAACTTGTATATGCAAACTTCTCACTATGTTCGAGGTTAGGGCACTTTTAGAATCCGGGAAAGCTGAAAATAATTTATTCAACATTAAAACACTAGGAAACAACCAACATTGGTAACTAGGTTAAATTGAGATTGTTAAATGAATGGAAACACGTATGTGGGGAAGGATAACAGTGTGAAAAGGTGGATGCGGCTATACATGCTGGCAGCTTATACGTGAAGATTTACGGTTATAATTTTATGTAACCATTTTTTAACATTGGCAGGCATTGAACAATCACATTAAAATTGAACTTAAGAAAGCTAAGAATTCAATTGACAAAAATGAGATAGCAAAAGGGACTCTCAGCGATCACGTGTGAACCAGTAATTGGCAAGGAACTAAAATTAGTCCCATTTAAAAAAACCAATTCGACCAATTATATGATTCTTACGAAAACATATTTTAATTTCTGCTTGTTCGACCAAAGTTGACATGCTACAACTAATAAAAAATACATTCGCTAAAATTGAAGAACATACATTGAGTCTTTGATACTAATCATAAAATTCCAAAATATGAATTTTATATTTAAGCAAATATGAACTTAATTTGGGTTGATTTTTGTGTACATTTGTGTAATAGTTATTTTTAAATTTTCGTCCATAGTTGGGACCCTTTCTTTTCATACCACGGCCAAAACCCGACACTGCCCATGTCCATATCCAAAATCACTTTATATCATTTTATCAGCATACATATGGCAGCCGCATTGCTAGAAGTCCAAGCAAATTCCTCCTAGAGTGTAAAGATACTTTGCTATTTAAAGCTGGCGTCTCACGATTAGTCAAAATGGATAGTGTTTTACTTTCAAGTGTATGTCTCACGGTTAAGAAAAAATTAATACGAACAACAATGTATATACTTGTCTCACGAGTAGACAAGGGATTTGTTAGTTTATCTAACCGCAAATAGCGAATATTTCCGCTAAAACAAAAAGGAATTCATAGCAAAATCAATTTGATTCCATAAAAAGAGACGCGAAAATGTACTGTGCACAATTACAGATAGTTCCCACTTTTATTGTTAGGGAAATGGCCTCGANGCGCACAATTACAGATAGTTCCCAATTTTATTGTTAGGGAAATGGCCTCAAATGCCGAAAAAGTAATCATCAGACGCCAGCCTAACAAAAGTAACCTTTGCCGAAGATAATGAAAAAATTCCATATGCTGACTCATTTCAAGAATACATTTACAGAGAAGTCAGCAATATCTATTCATGCAGAAACGGTCTTAAACATGTATTGAGAATGAATCAGAAGACGAAGACGCTAAAAAGCTTCTGAAGATCATTAAATCGATGTTGCTCTAAAACAAAAAGGCACACAATGAATCAAAAACCAATTATACAATGCAAGACCCCTTCAATATTAATTAAAATGAAAAACATGTAGGACGGATTTTTACCTTGGAATTTCTGAAGTTATTAAAATGCAATCGATGAAACGCACCAAGGAAGTTTCACAAAAGAACTATTAATATTACTCAAAAGAGGCAAAGTGCCTCTTAAAAGGATTGCATTAGCTTAGCTGAAAATTTCAAATGAGACTTTCTTGATATGCATTGACACCCATTCTAAATATCTACAATCAATGTTATCAAATAAATGGCAGAAGTGACATAATAAAGAAAATCTAGAGACATGATCTCAAAGCATGGAATTCCCAGAGTAATAATCATGGTTTACAAGATCAACATTCCAAATACAATATTTAAAAATCACCACATTTGCAATTTCTTTACAAACATATAAATTATAACAAAATACAGTATATTAGATATCTATATAAATATGGCCCTTAATTAATAATTTAATATTTAAATGGAATTGATTTAAATTTATTTAGAGGAGTAAGCTTTCGATAAATTTTCTTTCTTTTACCACGTAGAGCAATTAATAGTTCTTTAAAATTGTAAAATAACGCCTCTTTCGTACGTAATTAATATCGTCTGAATAACTGCAATTCATTTTATTGCTTAACTTTTCAGCAAGTAATACATGATATCGAATAGCTTCTTCACTCATAGCACCATTGGTTGAAAATATCAGGGGGGGGGGGTGAATGAAGCATGTTTAATGTTCCGCACACCACCTTGGTATTGTGTTTTCTTGGAAGCCTCGTGTTCAAATAAAATTTGAGCAACTATTTTACTTTGATTTGATGGCGCATTGGGATGTGTAAACTGTAAATCAAACATAGTTTTGTGTAATGGTCTACATCATATGTCAAGTCGAGCATTACCTTCAATGTTTCCATTAATGTCATAGTATTTTTTCAGTGAGTTCTATTAATGAAGGCTTTATACAAACGTCCTTGGAAACTAGATAATAATTCAGTTTCTAAGTTTCTTACTGTATTATGTCTCATGATAATGAAGCCTCTAAAAGTTTGCATATCAATGCCTAATCGGTGATATTTGAAGCATCACACTCACATGTTCCTGATAATCACATTATTGGACAGTTGTGGCGAAGACTGATTGCATTTCGTAAGTCATACCTGTTTAAGTAGAAGCCAAGATCTCGCGAAGGTGTGGTAGTTAGTCATAAAGATGTTCCTCTTGCCTCCAGCAGATGGAAACTTCGTTTTGTTTCAGAGGAGCAATTATTTAAAATAGACAATATCTTTGAGATATTGAAGTTGCTTTTACGTTCTGATTGTCTGTTGTCCCTACAGAACTAATGTTTTGTCAATAATTGCTTGTTTCAAATTAGCAACTAAAATTTGTGAGTTACTATATTCAAGAGTTGCATTCTATATTGGATCTACAATTCCCATTGCGCCTTCAGAATCTGGCGAGGCTATAATATTTCGTTGATCTTTGCTTACAACTTTTCCCAATAGAGCTACCAAGGAACTATATCTCACCAAGATGACCTTGGAATTGACAAAAACCAATAAAATATTGAAAAGCGAATGATTTTTGGATGTATATACTCGATGATAATAGAACACATTTGGTTTTCAAATCATTTAACGAATTTTTACTGTAAAATTCATTTGAAGATACTTAAAAGAAAAAATCATATGAAGTGAAATGGAATGACATCATCATTCTGATTAAATGCTTATGTGCACGTATTGTTTTCTAATAATGCCATTGGTAACAACAAATCGCGGATAACGAAGATTTCATATTAACCTTAAGGCGTGTTTACAGCTTATTAATGAAAGATAATACTTCGCAATCGAGCACTCAATTAGGACAAATTCACCTGTAAACAGCTGTGAAGGATGATCAATTAAAAAAACTAATGAAATCAAAATACTGCGTATTCAAGCTCATCAATTCCACTAATACTGGTGTAAACGCTTGAAATATGATCACATTTGCATAACTGATATGAATTTTCCATGCCAATTATTAAATTAGGAAGTCATGATGTATGGGCACATCTATTGGTGACTGTGGCTACAGTACTTGAAAATTTTCTCCATGCGCAATATTCAGGTAATCAGGACATTGAAAGCCGGGGGAGTAACAACTAATCTACTAAGACATGCCGCACGCAAACTCAGAGGTTGCATTCTTAAAATGAAAATGGAGGCAGCTTATAAGGTGGCGAAAAATCATTACAGTTGGTGAAGACAAAAGCAATGTAGCAGATCTAACAATCAGAAATGAAATTAAAGACCAATTTGACATCGACTTCTTTTAAATTTTTTCATTATATTAATTCCAAAACATATTCTGCGAATTCAACGCGACAAATCACAGATGTCTAGGATCATCAGATATACCCTCAACATGGACAAAGATACAATTTAACGGATGAAACAGTAAACAATTATGGATAAGATTAATGGATCTCTGCTAAACACACAATAAATACCAGTTATCTTACTTGTAAATTACATATATAAATATCTTATAATTGTATTGTTTGAAAAATAATAAGTTAAATATCTTGGGAATTACAAGTTTGTTTACCTACCAATCATTTGCAATATTTCGCAATTTACGAAAACCATTAAATGGAATTATATCATCGCAAAACTGAGATGGAAATTTTTTGTCAAGTGATACAAAACATCTACTATTGAAAAATTCCATTCCAATTCACTTCCAATAAAAAAAGTGAAGCAACCGCGAAAAAAACAGAATTGGCATATTAAGGCAATTCAGTTTTAGCGGAAACATTTTTTCAACTCTTACCGAGCCTACATAGTTTTCAATAGCAACGTTTAGGCCCACTACGACCCAGCCGCCAAAAATTGCCAATGAAAATGAAAAAATTAGAGTCCTGCACACCTGTCCAATTTCATGGTTGGTTCGTTAGCCCAGCGCATGGACTAACCCGAAGCATTACATACATGCTATTAATATATCTAGGGGCAGTCAAATTTCGCCTAGAACAAAATCCATCCTGTAATGATTTAGGAAAAATTCAAAAAAGAACCTCTCACTTGCTCTGTAGTTTTTCCTCATCACAAGTATCAACATACAAAAAAATTCGAATTCTATTCATTTCATTGATCAACAATAAATAAACGACTCTAAACAATAGGAAAAGTTAGGTTTAACTTTTAAATTCTGCAATTGAGATATTCAGCGTTTTGCCTGTAAAATTAAACAATTAAGAAATAAATGAATATAAGAGTCGTCTTTATATCATTCAAATTGTTTGAAAACGATTTACATACAAGTGACAATTAGTTAAATAAATGCAAGGTTCGCACAATACTTTTCAATTTTTAAAAACTTCAGATTCTAGTGTACTTGTTAGTTAATTATTTTAATCAGGAGACATTTTAGAGTAAGAATTCTTACAAAAAATAGACGCTTGAATTAATACTGGAATGTTGAAAACGGTGCAAATGACGGTTGTAATTGATACCAAATCAGTAGCATGTTCAATGAAAAATTGTGAAATTAAGTGAAAGTGTGACAGCAGGTAGCTTGCTGATAAATCAGACAAAACTATATGAACTAACAATAATAAAATCTTACGCATGGTATGAGCTGACATAGCCCGCATGAATGCTTGCAAACTGTCCTGGTTCCCCACCAATGGCGAGTATAAGGGCACGCTTGGGCGAGGTTGAAAAAGATGCTGTTGGTGGTGGTGGTTTTGTGGTGGGAAACCCGGTGGAAATCCTCGGTTGTTCATAGAATGTGGATTAATTCTCTGAAGCCCAGGTGGTGCTGAAATGAGAGGAGGTGGTGGCAGTGATTGATCCATATTGGCCTGTTTGACACTCTCCTTAAATCGCGCACTTTTAAATTTCCTAGTGCTATTGGGCATTACAGTTGATTGTGAATGAAAATGCATAGGGCGAGCAGACTGCTGGAGACTATCATTAAAAAAGTTATTTATTACTTGAATTGTGTTACTGCTGCTTCCTGGACTCTTGCTATTTTCAGGTTTATCATTCGAAGAAATGGCAGATTGCCGCTTTTGCTCTCTTCTCCTCTAAATGTAGTTTTTTTTGAAAGTGTACTTGTCGTTCAAAGCGATAACAACATTCCATCAATAATTAAAACAAAGCTGGCCATACGAATTAATTATTTAGAAAACACATGCTATAATAAAACTTCAAGAAATTTTTCAGTTACCATGTAGGTCAATTAAAGCCAATCAAGCATCATGCATGCTCATGATGAAAATTAAAAACAAAAAATAATATAAAATAACATATATGACGTATTGCAAATTTAATTCCTAGATACAACGGAACTTGCTTCTGAGTACCTTGTGCATTTCCTTTACAGGGCATTCTCTTGCAATGTGTCCGATTTTAGAACAAATTTTGCACAGGTTGTCCTTGGGTATTTCTGCAACATCCTTCTGAATCAAACGAAAAAATCGATCCTAAAAAATGTTCAAATAAAACAACTACAAAAACATTAAAAACAAGTGCTTAAGAAGTAAGATCACACAATTTCAATCTATAACCAATTATTATTTACTGATATAATGACGCTTTAAGATAATTATTCTAAACGTTTTTAAATTTGAATATTAAAATATATAGAAAGTCGTTCTTTTATTATAAAAGCAAGTCTGGAATTTTGATAATTCCGTCTAAATTACAATTTAAAAATAGAAGATATTAACTCACGAATTGTAAACAATTTATAAGAATACTTACGAATGAATAAGTACCAATAACTTCGATTGGTGTGCCAAATACCTCGCGGGCTTTAATGAAGACCTTCTTAATATGATTTGCCACTAAAAAGTGAAGTGTAAAGACAAAAGAGATAATTCACTTACTGCTGTGGGTTAAGCCAGCAGCGAGGTTGTGAGTAAGTTCGAAGGGATCTAAAGAAGCAGAATATATAATTACTGGAGATAGATGTACCTTCAATTGCTATGGACTTAGAATTCCACGATTTTTCGAATTTGGTTAGCGGAGCAAACTGCTTAATGCTGACAACATTGGTGTTCAAATCGAATTCTTCAAGAAAATAACTGAAAAACCCTATCCATAGACTGCCGGCACTATCATTGTTTTTAGATTTCTAAAACGGTCAAGTAATCGCGTTTATGTACGATATGCAATAATTAATTTCTATGAAAAATTGGCTTTGTAGAATTTGAAATACATTTGCATTTGGCCAAAGTTATTAACTATATATATATATATTCAAATGGGATAGTAGGGCAAAATGAGACATTTCATATCAGGGTGGTCCACAAAAATGTATCCAGTTTTTCAAAAGCAAAACTCAGTAATTACAAGTCGTAGAAACTTACACATAGTCTCATTTTAAACGCCAGAATATGTTCTTCAAATGTGTAAAACCTCATGTCAATCAGAAAAATAGTTTATGTACAGGAAACACGAAATTAAGTGGGCCTAGTGTTGTCTTTGCGCACATGAGAAATTGGAGTGTTAAAAAATATAAGTAAAATAATGTCTAATCCTAATTAAATTATGAGTAAAACCACTGACTCTTGATATTACATATTACTTTCATTAAACCACAAACATAAAAACTTTATTACAAATAATGTCCAGCCCCATTTACGAGGTACTCTTGGCATCGTGTCCTCATACTGCGCATTGCTCTTCTAATCATTTCTGGTTTGTTTTTTCACAGCGGCACTATGAGTATTACGGTCACGTAATTCTTGTAGGTCAATTGGAGAAGATTTAAAAACGTCATTCTTCATATGACCCCAAGAAAAGAAGTCGCAAGGAGTCAAATCCCATTCCGACGAAGCAATTTCCAAAAACATCTTTGTACCTGAATTCCGCTATGGTATAGAGCTCCATCCTGCAACTTGAAATTAAGTCATTGTTGAGCATGTCAAGGTAACTATTTGCATTCAAATTGTCTTGAGAAAAAATTGGCCCAAAAACAAGACTAGAACCGCAAAGCCCCATTCAAACTGAAACCTTTACACGGCAGAATTTCTTTAGAAAAAAAATTATCTGGGGGCTGTTTACAAGGTGAATAAGTTCTAGTATTTTGATGATTTAGAGTACCATTCATGTGGAAAGCTGCCTCATCTGAAATCATCAGTAAATCTTTCATTTTTGTTAAGAAACCAAGTACAAAAGGTAACTCTCCGTTCAAAGTCAGTATCTAATAATTATTGACGAATCTTTGCCTTGTAAACAAAGACTCCCTAGATCCTTTTTAATAATTATAACTACTGTTGTTAATACTTGTTGAGAAGTATGAATTATCAGCAATTTGGCCACGAACTAATTCAATATTTTCTGTTGTTGTTTTAGTAATACGTCTTCCGGAATTCATTACGGTATTTCTGGTAACACTTCTTCCTTCAAAATGCTGTTGAAATCCTTGAACTAAGTGTGAATCATACTTGATCTCACTGTAAGTTTTGACTATGAATACTCGTTGTTCTTTTGACAGTTGCATTGTTTAAGAGGCCTTTGTAAGAGATTAATGTATTTTCTTGACTTGATATTCAAAATAAGAAAAGAACCAAGCTAAACTAATAAGTAAAATCTGTGTAGCAGGAATACAATAATTTAATTACGATTTGACATAATTATACTTATTTTTTAACACTCAAATTTCTGAGTTCGCAAAGACAACAGTAGTCCCTCTTAGTTTTGTTTGCTGTACATAAACTATTTTTCTCATTGACATTAGATTTTTCACATTTGAAAAACATATTCTGGCGTTTAAAATGAGACTAAGATTAAGTTTCTACGACTTGTAATTATTGATTTATAGAGTTTTCAAAAGCAGGATACATTTTTGTGGACCACCCTGTATATATATATATATATATATAAATTTAGAAAGGTTGGTTTATTTGCTAAATGATAATCAATATATTAATGCAATTCAATAAAAGTAGTAGCTTACAAAAGTTGGTGCTTCCTTGAAATATGTGTTAAATCCTTCAATAATTCTCTTAGGCTGCTCAGGAGTGTCATACATCTAAAAATGATATACCTTAATTAAACATATTGCACCCAAAACAATAAATTGGCAATAAAATAAAACCTATTAACATTACCCAATAAGTCTTTGGCCACAGCTAAAATGTCATTATTTAGGCAATGGACAACTCAACTTGACTGTTGGCTAGAGGTTTTTTAGACCAAATATAAAATCTCTTTTTCCTCAAAATTAAGAAAGACGGCTAAGTTTTAATGGCTCATACTCATCAAGAAATCTTTGATTTCTAAAATTTCACATTATCTGATGAAAGTATTATGCCTAAAATTTGGCTTTTCAATACATCAGCTGAAGGATTGCCGTCCTGTTGTGATTGATGTACAAATCAACAGCTATAACTTGGGGAAAATTGCTGATTCAAAATGTGGAGATCATTTTTACAGTCAAACTGGACAATAGAATCTCACAAATTTCATTTAATAGTGCATAGAGAATATGATGAGACAAAATGTATAGGGTTGGAACGAAAGTCTTGTACGATAGAAAGTAACATCCATTTTACCAATAAAAACAACACGTAAATTGAGAAATGTAAGAAAAACATCATTGGTCCGTGTATATAAAATGTTGAAAATAATCATCTTTAAGGTCCACGCACTTTTTCCAGGGTTCTGGAAGTTATTTTATATCGTTTGCATAGGAAGTCATCAGGTTTTGAAGAGAACCAGGTTTCCAAATCTCCATTAACTTCTTCAGCGGAGTGATACGTTTTCTCAAAAAAATTAGTGTTTTATAGGGGGGCCAGGTAATAGCCTGATGGGAAATAATGCATTTAAACAAAACATTTCTTCACAGTGGCGTTTTGCATATATTTCCCAATTCATGTGTTGTTTTTATTAGTTAAATAAAAAATTAAATTCTATCAGACAAAACCTTCGTTCCAATTCAATAAAAGTTTGGTTTTTGGAAATAGAGCTTATAAACCTGGTTGAAGATTTTGATGCGAAATGTATATACATATTATATTTGGTATGTAGAACAAAGCTAGTATACAACCAAATTATGCGCTTATTCAACAAGTTTTAAACAANTTGGAAATAGAGCTTATAAACCTGGTTGAAGATTTTGATGCGAAATGTATATACATATTATATTTGATATGTAGAACAAAGCTAGTATACAACCAAATTATGCGCTTATTCAACAAGTTTTAAACAAGACTTCCGTACTAACAAAAGTGTGTTGGTTCTACATTTTGAAACTTGTTTCTCTCCTCACAGTTTAATTTGGTTCAAACTACCCAATGAAAACTACAAACCTCTTGCAAAACTGGAAGAACAGGAGGATTCGTATGTTGCAAATAATGTATCAGGAGAATGATGTACGCATAAGAAGACAAACTGCCACGGGAGGCGTCCCCGATTTCGAAGTGCTAAACAAACAAAATGCAAGTGGACTAAAAAGTTTTGAAAAACCTTTGCGAAATTCTTTAAACTAGATCCCAATACCGCCAAACGCCGATCGCATGAATTATAAGTAAGCAAAAGCCTGGTGTTTTCTAATGCCTAAACACATTCAAAAATAATTTTTTGCAGCTAAAACAGTCATACAAAGGCTTAAAATTACTAAAGATAAATTAAATTTATTAAACCTTTAGAAGAAATGTGTTTTGGCGCTAAGACCGAAACATTTCAAGGCGTTTAAATGTTTCAGAAAACATTGCAAATTATGATAAATTTAGCAACAGTCATTTTTGGTTTCATACATGTATAACAGAACACAAATATTGCTAATTTTGGGCAGATAGTTGATTATGAAACTTCGAATGAACAAATTCCAAAAATCATTTTCAAAACTTTCCAAAAAAATTTATACGGATTTGAAAAAAACATTAAAAAAACATTGCTAAACCATTCCCTAAAACACTGTTTAAAATAACCCATGTTTTAATATTTTAACATTTTCAATTCGATTGGAATTCCACATTCTAGAAATTTCCATTAAAATGAAGAGCGAAATTGGATTTTTAATGAATCCTTAAGGAACTTGTCAAAATAGATCATTGAAGTAAAATCCACAATAGACATAGTCAACACATTAGGGAAAACTACCATAAATAGGGTATCTGAAAGTAAGCAATTTAGACAAAAACTAGATTCTAAACATTTACAAGGGGAATGATGACAGAATAAACAATCTATATTAGATTTTGTGATTTTTCAAAATTGTTGTATATTTTCAAACAATCAAGTGTGTAATAGGATATCAAGTAATAGTGAATGAAAAATTCTTAAAAACTTTCCAAACAGTGTAAATTTAGATATGCAAACGCACTTACCAATAAATTGTAGGCACAAATGTCTATTTCGACTTTCGGGTGTCTATATATGAATCGCACAATAGGAACTTTGGACTCGGTGATCGGGCACACATTGTAGACAGCTAAACATAATGGATTTTGTAACTTAGTAGGGAACAGTTTAATGCAAAGTTCTTGATGAAAGTGAGGTACCTTTTAGTTTCTTCAAATGATCCGAAATTTTAACAATTAAGGTCCGCTGTGAATCCATGTCGAGACTTACTTTATCGTTCAATCTAAAACAGACGTCTAAATCGCTGCATCGCTTCCCAAAACCACTACCACACGATCCAAACATTTCAAGAACGCAACCTAATGGCAAAAGCTAAATATATTGATAAATACGAAGTAGTTGTATCATAGAATGCAAATGTACTACCTTCAATGATTGATCTAGAATTCTAGAATCACACACAATGGTTCAGATTTCATGGAATAGAGGGATTCACTTTCACTTTGCAAAAAATTTAAATCAGCTACACTTTTTTAAGTTTGATTTCAGAAGTTTTAACTTTGGCTTTAGAACATTGAGTTTTGAATTTTGATTGTTGTGAAAGTTCGATGAAAAAATGACGCGATGTTAATCAAATACCGATATACGAAGCATGTTCATTGTAAACGAATATTCTGACTAATTTTTCAATCGGGTCTGGGTTTTTAATTATGTCAATGATCTGCTTGTTTTCTTAACAAAACGGCGCTTAATCATATTAATAAGTCTTTAAAGTTTCATTTCTAAATAGGGTCGGCTGATTTATGACGCTGAGTGCAACGGACCACTAAGAAGCACTGAAGCACTACTGATATAAAAGATTTAGCGATTTTCTCTGATCGCTCGATATATATCAGAAGACATTTCCATACTGAATTATTTTCAACTACTAAAAATACTTTTAATTGTATGGCTTGTGCTTAGTTATTTTATTCTACTCGCACATCGGTGGCCTAATAATTGCAATTATATTTATCAATACACAGAATCCAAACTGAAATTATGCAGAGAATTAATTGTTTACACGACTCAGCATTTGTATCAATTTAAAGGAATACCAGCTAAATTACACACAAATCTATGAAAACGGCGAATATTACACGATGTAATATTTCGCATCGCAATTCATTAACTAATTTGTTCAGCATAAAAAATATAGTCCGAAAGGATAGCCTATAATATGAAAGAAGTTTATACTAATGAAGTGTTTGTTGTAATAAGTATTTCTTTCAACTTAATTACTTAGACATTCTACACCATTGGGTTCTCATTGGAAGTGAAATTCAGTC
The DNA here is from genome assembly GCA_900660155.1 of Hofstenia miamia. Classification (NCBI taxonomy): domain Eukaryota; kingdom Metazoa; phylum Xenacoelomorpha; order Acoela; family Hofsteniidae; genus Hofstenia; species Hofstenia miamia. The sequence goes on along the minus strand of CABFPE010000621.1, from coordinate 64,966 downwards.
TAGGGGTGCGCTTCGACATTTATGGGGATGAATTATGAGCTTGGTTCAAAGACCTAATGGAGATGCCGTGGGTGGAATATTGTAGTAGCTACCCACAAGGAATAATTAAATTTTTGAAATGAGGGTGTGAATGAGATTTTGACAAATGGTAAAAGGGGTATAAGTCAAACAATCATGAGAACCCTTGCTCTACACTATTACGTACTTATCATGGGGGCTTAATGATAATATAATTGCTTTGCACATAGAATTTATGGTAATGCTTGTTCGCTTAATGTTTCAAAGCTCGGCATGTACTAAATGTAGATAAAAGATTACTTGGAAAAATTAACCGCAGGTGGTCCTCCAAAATCGCTATGATATCGAAACGGAGGATTCTGTCCTTCTGAGACATTCGGGATTTATCTGAAAACAAAGGATGAAATATTTCAATAATCTCATAATGCATACCGTAGTAGTGGTAGATGCAGTCGTTGATAATTGAAGTAAACTTTTTCTTTTTAGGCGGCAGAGGAACTAAAGGCTCAAATACATCGGAATACGCATTATCAGGACATTCCTATAAATATATTAAACAACATTATTGAATCCAAAATGCTTCGGTAATTATTTCTTATATTGTTGAAAATTAAATCTCTAACATTTTAAACCAATTTTAACTAAATATTAACGTGATCACATGTATGCTTTAAATATTTTATATTTTTGCATGCGGTACAAACATTTAATCGCTTAAATAGTCTGCTTTCATGCCATATAAACTATCAATATAGTGACCATGCATAACTTTAGGATAGGATAGAGAAGAAATCAATAAAAAATGTCGATTTATATATTTTGAAACCACCAAAAGTACATGTCTCGAGCAACGCGGGGTTGTAGAAAATAATAAACGGGGTGAAACACACAAAAAGTTGCAGAAAATATTACACGTCTCGAATGCAGTATTGCAGAACATTAAACTACCAAGGATTACTAAAGTGAGGGATATACAACTCCAAACATAGTCCAAAATGTGGAGGGTGCAAATTTATCGTTTCTTTTCATGCAAACGTAGAAAAAGAGACTATTGTGGCAGTTGAAGCATTTTGATTGGTCGATTCATAAGTACACGTAAATTCAATATCTGCAACATTGATACATTACATTGAAATGCCTCGTGAGTGCAGTGTTGGTCCAACTAAGATGTTAGTAGAGGTCTTGTAAATTTCTACCCTACAAAATATATCGATTTCCTCGGGATGATGTTGGCAAACCTTAGTCTTTGTTAACTTTACTTTTAAAGTACACTAATGCAGTTTTTAAGCATTGATTTTTTGCTTAAGAATTAAATTCCTATTCTATTTTTAGCCTAAAAAGTTACATCCAACATAAAGTATTTATTATTGGTCAGAAAAAAGGATCATAGCATCCCTACTCTCCTTCATTCCATGTTCAATATTTTCTAAACTGTTAACCTCACAAAATCGATGCTCTCTTTCAACATCAAATTTCAGCTGTTGATGGCTCTCAAAAGCAAATGATCTCACATTGCTCTTAGTTGCTGTTGAGGTATATCACAGGTAATATGATTAAGTGATGATGAAATTCGTTCTGCACTAATTCTACTGCAGCCGCAAGGTATACAAATCTGTTAGGCAGACATTACATTTACCTCTCCGTTTCTACATCTGAACACATCTAGTATCCTTAAAAGATATGGGGACAAACTGAATTTTGTTTTTCCTACTTGCGAAGATTTGACTTTGCTCTTTCAGAAATGTGCAATATTTATGTCTATTCAAGAAAACTATTATCAATATTCAACAAAGTTAAATTTATCAATTTAATAAAATTTTTTTTGTAGCTTTCACATTATTTTGCACTGTTCTAGTTGGTTGTATATTCTTCTCGTTAGCAATCCTTGGTAATTGCGTACACGAAGTTTGTAAAGTGGCTACATAGTGTGCGTCTCAAAAGGTTATGGACATCCTAATTTTTCCAAATTACTAAGCCAATAATGCGACGGTTTACCCGAAAATATATCAAAATATACGACTGGAAAAGAGCTTAATAACTGAAATAATTAAATATGAAAACAGACTTTTTTAAATTGACCCTGTGCAAAAAGTTACGGAAGTTTATAGAAAGCAGCTTGTTTAAAGATTTACATAATTGTAAATGATCTTACAAATAAAATTAACAGTTAATTGTTTTCCACTACATTTAATAACTTGAATGCATCAGTTTTTTCTGAAAAACAAGTATTTTTAGCATTCTGTGAATAATTTCTCCCACTCATGTAAAATACTTAACTTCAGCTTCACAATGTATTTAAATTGCCTACCATCATCATATCCGCCTTTTGAAAGTTTAACCCAAACTTTTTCAATTGGATTCAAGTCCGCATAAAATGCTGGTAATTTCATGGTGCTTATATTTCCTTGGTGGCCCTACCTGTTTGAATGCTTGCGGGTCAAGCTGCAACGTAGTCAATGCCGTGCATGAGGTGCGCAAAAGGTAGGAGATATTCTCTTAAGAAATTCAATTCAGTTTCTCCTAGGATAGAAAAACCTCAGTCTATCATCACACTCCTACACCCTTATGACGACAGAAAAATGATTCCTTTATTATGTTGTGCCAATAGTATTGTCATCTGCATGGCTCATTTAGATTAATTTTTTTATCTGAGAATATAATTTTCAATTGCGCCCATAGTACACGTGATTTCATATGCGCCTTGGTAAGCTTTGAAATCTTGTTTCTCTTTACATATTTCAAAAAAAGTGGATGAATTTAGGTGTTTACCAATCGTACTACACAAAATCAGTACTATCGTACAATCGCTGTTAATGAGGAAATTTGATAGTCGTCCAAAGATTTATACTGAGAAACAAACAAAAGTAACTGAAATTCAATTGAGAATAATTAGTCACCTTTTCAGAATCCCTAGGAGTATTATTATTTTGTAGTTCGAGAAGGTTTAAACATTGCTAATATGTCATGGAAATATTATATTAGTAATTGGATTTAAGTTAGAAAGTTAACTATAACATTGGTCCATAATCACTATGATGTTGAGGTTCTTAGTGTAGAATCCGCAAGGAATTTGAGGTCTTGATTTTCGATAGCCTTTCTTCATTTGATTCAACCCTCAGGGGGCCTCTAAGGAAAAAGGCTGCCGTTTCTAAGGTTTAAAAAAGGAAGGAGTTTCTAATGTATACCCGTCACCAGAAAAAAAATTCTCTAATTAATAATTATAGATGCTATCTTAGTCTTCATCCATTAATAAATACATTTGCTGCTTAAATATTCTAATTATTCCACTTGAAATTAATGAGAATTAAAAAGCTGTCCGTAATCAATTTACAAAAATATCAATCTTCTTATACAATTTTCAAAAAAAATGTTAAACCCTTTCTAATTCGTATATTTTGATATAATAGAATTAGTGCTTGGTCAATTTTAGGGTAAAACCTCGCATTATTGGCTTATTTAAGAAATTGAAATTCCTACTTTACAAGTTTCGTGAAAAGTTATGAAGCAATGAATTTTGTAAAATGTGAAAACTTCCACTAGTTTATGAATAAATTCTACCTTCTCATGATGACCATCTTTTGCACAGACTTTACATCTGATGGTTAGGTCGAAATCGAATTCTGTCATCTGCTTTGACATCTTAAATTGATATGTGGGTTGTCCGCCATTGGCATCTTAAAAAACTACCTATATTAAAATTAACACGATTCGAAGCGATTAGGAAATGAATATTTGGAAAAACGATATAATCAATACGCAATCGAAGATCCAACCTGATGATTCACCCGAGGAGGAGAAATAACGGAATGCAGCAATGATGCAAAATATTGTATAATTGAAATGAGGCCATCGCTTCAGAGACTTTGCAAGATCGTGAAGGGGATTACAAGGATCTAATAGAAAAGTTATATTCGATTTTTATGCAAAGACTCAAATAAAAGCCAAACATTAAATTGAGGTTCATTGTGGTTTTAATTATTTGGCGGGAAAGAAGAAGACGTTTTAAACTTTCCATGTTTTTAACTATAGCTTAAAGTGCCGAAATTTGAAATAATAATTTATTAGAATGACCTTCGATCATAATGCGGCGCATTTTCCACTTGCGTTCAGTCCATGCGGTCTTTTTGGAGATATGGGCTTTCGTGCGAAGCTGTATGATTTCGAGATAATCTGAAGATGCGTAGTAATAAAGAAACTGCAACCACAATGCACCAACGCTG
>CABFPE010000621.1:38479-59728 GCA_900660155.1 Hofstenia miamia | reverse complement strand
AATTTCATGGTGCTTATATTTCGGTGCAAAAAAAACTCTTTGGTGACCCTACCTGTTTGAATGCTTGCGGGTCATGCTGAAACGCTGTCAATGTCATGCATGAGGTGCGAAAAAGGTAGGAGATATTCTCTTAAGAAATGCAATTCAGTTTCTCCTAGGATAGAAAAACCTCAGTCTATCATCACACTCCTACACCCTTATGACGACAGAAAAATGATTCCTTTATTATGTTGTGCCAATAGTATTGTCATCTGCATGGCCCATTTAGATTATTTTTTTTATCTGAGAATATAATTTTCAATTGCGCCCATAGTACACGTGATTTCATATGCGTCTTGGTAAGCGTTGAAATCTTGTTTCTAATTACATATTTCAAAAAAAGTGGGACGAATTTAGGTGTTTACCAATCGTACTACACAAAATCAGTACTATCGTACAATCGCTGTTAATGAGGAAATTTGATAGTAGTTCAAAGATTTATACTGAGAAACAAACAAAAGTAACTGAAATTCAATTGAAAATTATTAGTCACCTTTTCAGAATCCCTAGGAGTATTATTATTTTGTAGTTCGAGATGGTTTAAACATTGCTAATATGTCATGGAAATATTATATTAGTAATTGGATTTAAGTTAGAAAGTTAACTATAACATTGGTCCATAATCACTATGATGTTGAGGTTCTTAGTGTAGAATCCGCAAGGAATTTGAGGTCTTGATTTTCGATAGCCTTTCTTCACTTGATTCAACCCTCAGGGCGCCTCTAAGGAAAAAGGCTGCCGTTTCTAAGGTTTAAAAAAGGAAGGAGTTTCTAATGTATACCCGTCACCAGAAAAAAAATTCTCTAATTAATAATTATAGATGCTATCTTAGTCTTCATCCATTAATAAATACATTTGTTGCTTAAATATTCTAATTATTCCACTTGAAATTAATGAGAATTAAAAAGCTGTCCGTAATCAATTTACAAAAATATCAATCTTCTTATACAATTTTCAAAAAAAATGTTAAACCCTTTCTAATTCGTATATTTTGATATAATAAACTTAGTGCTTGGTCAATTTTCGTGAAAAGTTATGAAGCAATGAATTTTGTAAAATGTGAAAACTTCCACTAGTTTATGAATAAATTCTACCTTCTCATGATGACCATCTTTTGCACAGACTTTACATCTGATGGTTAGGTCGAAATCGAATTCTGTCATCTGCTTTGACATCTTAAATTGATATGTGGGTTGTCCGCCATTGGCATCTTAAAAAACTACCTATATTAAAATTAACACGATTCTAAGCGATTAGGAAATGAATATTTGGAAAAACGATATAATCAACAAGCAATCGAAGATCCAACCTGATGATTCACCCGAGGAGGAGAAATAACGGAATGCAGCAATGATGCAAAATATTGTATAATTGAAATGAGGCCATCGCTTCAGAGACTTTGCAAGATCGTGAAGGGGATTACAAGGATCTAATAGAAAAGTGATATTCAATTTTTATGGAAAGACCCAAATAAAAGCCAAATATTAAATTGAGGTTCATTGTGGTTTTAACTATTTGGCGGGGAAGAAGAAGACGTTTTAACTATAGCTTAAAGTGCCGAAATTTGAAATAATAATTTATTAGAATGACCTTCGATCATAATGCGGCGCATTTTCCACTTGCGCTCAGTCCATGCGGTCTTTTTGGAGATGGGGGTTTTCGTGCGAAGCTGTATGATTTCGAGATAATCTGAAGATGCGTAGTAATAAAGAAACTGCAGCCACAATGCACCAACGCTGTCCTTGTTTTCACTTTTGAATGAACACTTCTAAACGTAAGTGGATAGTCATCAATAACGTCTTTAAAATACAAGAGCATTTCGAGAGGGGAATTTGTATTTTTAATTAACTTTAGATTTAAAAATTCTAATTCGAAAGCAAACCTCCAACGTAGATACGGTTTCTTCCATCACTGTGTGATCATCAATCGGCACATTCAAAGGAATGTATATGAACTAAAAAAGAGCACATTCAGTTTTTGAAAATATATAAATATGTGCTAAAGTAATCCTGTTGAAGTATTAGCGATTTGCAGGTAGAGTTCCTTAATGCCGTATCTACCTGACAAAAAAAAATTTATTACCCGAAATCCGAAAATTTTTCCCGGTACTCGATAATAATTTTTTATTAATGCTATTAAGCAATTCAGAAATTTTCAAATTTCGAACACAATTCAAATTCATTATATGTTAATTTTTTAAAAATTTTATTTACTATTTATTTTTGAAAAAAATCGTATTTGAAATGCACATATTGGGTAATGAAAATAAATGGTTGAATCAAAGTATATAATCGATTTGATTACCGTTTCTAAGTGAGGCAGAACCGGTTTACTTAATTTCTGAAGAAAATGTAGCATCATCATAGTAAAACAGATAGGCCGCAAAAATTCTTTGTTCTCGCCAGTAAATCCATGGACCTAAAAGACACTGAATTTGAAAATCGAAACTATACTGTTAGTGTGGTATGGCCTCAGTGTACAAAAAGCCGATGAAGTAAGGATTACCTCGGCGAAGTATCTGGCGGCAGCATTCAAGATTGGAACTCGCGAATCCTGCTGAAACAACCATCGTAAGACACGACTGGTGAATGTTGCGCTGTAAGAAGTAAGAGAAAGATCACATGATAAACCACTAAATACAACATATAACGTATGCCATTTTGTAGAAAGAAATCTGTAATTGAAATAATTGTAAGGAGTAGTAGAATATTTGACAAGTGGAGAGTTCCCAGTTGAAAATTAAACAATACTCAAAATTATCTTATTGAAGGTTTTATCATTTATGGTTCAATTTTGCACTATTAATGGTGTTAAAGATTGCGAAAAATGCCTTTTTTGTCTTTTTCTGTACACAACACAAACAATTAGTTTGGTGTTGCTATATCACTGACTTCAATGGTTAGAGTATTCTGCACATTGCGCGTTTCCATTACTTAAGTTTAGCTTGGTAGAGGCCTAATATTCGTTACAATAGGACTATTATATCTTGCTAAAAAAATCNTGAAGTAAGGATTACCTCGGCGAAGTATCTGGCGGCAGCATTCAAGATTGGAACTCGCGAATCCTGCTGAAACAACCATCGTAAGACACGACTGGTGAATGTTGCGCTGTAAGAAGTAAGAGAAAGATCGCATGATAAACCACTAAATACAACATATAACGTATGCCATTTTGTAGAAAGAAATCTGTAATTGAAATAATTGAAAGGAGTAGTCGAATATTTGACAAGTGCAGAGTTCCCAGTTGAAAATTAAATAATACTCACTATGAGTTTTTTAAATAATCAAAATTCTCTTATCGAAGGTTTTATCATTCATGGTTCAATTTTGCACTATTAATGGTGTTAAAGGTTGCGAAAAATGCCTTTTTTGTCTTTTTCTGTACACAACACAAACAATTAGTTTGGTGTTACTATATCACTGACTTGCATGGTTAGAGTATACTTCACATTGCGCGTTTCCATTACTTAAGTTTAGCTTGGTAGAGGCCTAATATTCGTTACAATAGGACTATTATATCTTGCTAAAAAAATCACTATAAAAATTATGTAATTTCCACAAATGTTATAACAAACTAATACTGACGATAGAAATTAAGGACAAAACAAACTAGGAAGCAAAAATAATCTTCTGAACAACTATCGTAAATTTGCTGAAAAATCGTTGTTTTTAATCAATAAATGAGTTTGACATAGCATGCATCAAACCAAATCACATAACTGGTTAATCAAAACACTTGAAAAAATTTTCTTATAATTACCCATTTGATTCACAAAATCCCCGAAAATCGTGATGCCATTGACCGGCGTCAAAAAAGTATAGAAACTATTGAACCTTCTTCAAAGGTCCTCAAATCGCAATTACAGCTTCCCAATCAAAAGGTCCTCTACTTCTGTCAATTGAATCTATTTCTAGTGATAAGATTCCTGTGTTGATATTTACACACCTAATCTCTTGTCGCACAGTCCCCAGAGAGAGACATGCGCTTGACAAACTCAAGCACGTTTTCACTTGCCGACCACTTCTAAATTCTATTCTTTAAACGAATACATACACTTGGATGTGCAGCTATTACCCTTGGATGTGCAGCTATTACCCTTGGATGTGCAGCTATTACACTTGGATGTGCAGCTATTACCCTTGGATGTGCAGCGACAATTTCTACCATCGCTCAACAGCGGAGATTGTAAATCCATTAGCATAATTAATATTGAAAAACAGTTCCCTGGTATTTTCTAAAAGTATGGTAATTGTACGCAATGTGTTTTGTAAATGAATTTATGAAAACATTTGGATTTTGTTCAGATTCCAGCCGGTTGAGCCGCTGCCTCCGAGTGCCTGACTAGTAGGCAGTACTTTCGGAAAAGAGAAATCTTGGCTTGGGAAGAAATATTGATGTTACTGACCGAAAATGGTTATTTAACAAATCTCAACTCCTGCAAAAATGACAGCAAATTCATTTTTATCAGTGATAATGCGCAGACATCAGTCCTTTGAAAATATCAGAAAAAAATTCCATAGATAAAATAAAAGAGACAATTACGTTCCTATCAGCACAATGGCCATGACCAGTATATGGATGATTTATAGCACACTGATCACTGGAAATTTATAACTGCCAGAACTTAGAAAAACAGCGTGATAATCTTAGAATGCTATTTCTCCTAAAGCCATCAAAACCAAAATACAAAAGTTGAATGAGAAAAAGTCACTATGAGTGATAGGTTTAGAATTCAAAAATCACTCTTAAATTATTGGATTTCTACCTTTGATTATGTGTAAAGTGAATCAGTGGATGATCGCTTTGGAAAGAATCAGTGACATTTGAAATGACAGGCTCCTCGCATGCCGCGAGATCTTTCATACAGGAGAGAAGCACTGTCAGAGAACTGGGTCCATCAATCTAAACATTACAAAATTTACCAGAATGAAGACACTGGATAAGCTTAAGTGTAAGATATATCACCACTATAAGTTTAAGTTATACATCATTTCATGAGCACATCAAAATATCTGACCCATAACCCATATTGTAAATTCTTACAAATGCATAACTATGAGTATACAGAGTAACGAAATAAATTTAGAAATAAGGAATAATGATGTGCGATAAATATTTGAAGTTGTAAAGAATATAAAAACTTCTATGAAATTTAATGAAATCGCTCGACAAAACTGCATTACCAATGCATATGGAGTCGGAGCCGTCATATGGAACCCAGGTTTACTCAATGCGATAAAAAGTATATTAGTGACAAGTTGAATACTTTAGTTCAATATCTCATATTCAGGCAGAAGTGACTGTATTACATTTTCTTTAGATTTTGATTTCATTTTAATAACATTTAGTTGCATTGTATGATACAGAACAATGAATTCCATTTTATCAAAATTCTGTAGCGATATTATGCAAAAATAATGATAAAAAACTTTTATTCCAGTGCATTTCAGAACCAACTACCAATAGACTTTATAAAAAATAATAATATGCATGACAAATTAAACATGAAATAGAATTTACGACCAATTCTACCACAAATCCAAAATCAATGGTAAATCAAATTTTAGGTACAAATTCCTAATTACATTATATCATTTAAATTCACACAAATTCCATTTTAGATAATGTTCACAATAAAAAATGCACAATGAGATATACAATATATGTTGATTTCAGACACTCACAGACAGCAATTTAATAACCCGTGAACGTGGCATTACATATCATAATGCGTATCATAGGTGTAAGTTTGTACATATTTGCAAATGCGTCATTCACTTTCATTTCAGAAATGCTGACCACACAAGAACGAGTTTATATCGTGTTGGAATATCACTCTCTGCAGTCTGTTGTGTCTCTTCAGCGCAAATGCCGGCATGATTTCTCAACAACACCTCCATCCGACAAAACAATATTGTCATTATATACCCAGTTTAAAGAAACTGGTAGTGTGGCAGACGCTAAGAGAAATTGATCGGGAAAAAGTGGTTGAACAATTCGAAAATGAACCCTCATTGTCTATTCGGCGCGTTTCACGTGAGATGGACATATCCATTGGCAGTATCTCAAATATTTTACGTGAGAACTAAATGAAACCATATGTGTTAAGTGTACTTCAAGAACTCAGTGAGGAAGACTTCTGCGCCCGCAAGGCAATGTGTGATGAATTGCACCAAGAAGACGATGAGTTCTTACTGAATGTGTTTTGGTCCGATGAAGCTACGTTTCATCTAACGGGGCGAGTTAACAAACACAATTGCATCCTTTGGGGGTATGAGAATCCAAACAACTTCACCACAGTTCCTCGAGCATCTCTTAAAGTGAATGTTTGGGTGGCAATGTCATCAAAGAAACTCATCGGTCCGTTTTTCTTTCCTAATGAAACGGTGAAATCAGTGGACTCTCTGGAAATGCTCCAAACTTATTTTATTCCGGAGTTAAAAAGACGACGGTGCTTTAGCCGATCTTTCTTTCAACAAGACGGCGCACTACCTCATTGGAGAAGTGATGTCCGGAATTTCTTGAATTCCACTTTTCCACAGCGTTGGATTGGTCGAGGTGGATGGGTTTCATGGCCTCCAAGAAGTCCTAATCTAACTCCCCTTGACTTTTTCTTATGGAGGCATATTAAGAATCTCGTTTATGCTACTCATCATGAAAATATTGACAGTCTCAAGCAAGCCATCACAAAAGCCTGCCAAGATGTTGATCAAGCTATGCTCCAAAGAACCCTAGAAAGCTGCATTTCCCGTTTCACAGTCTTCTCCGCCCAAGGTGGTCAACATATTGAAGGCTTATTGTAATGACTATAAATAGGCATGAAAGGTAGTGTTAATTTAGTACCTGTTTTGACAGCATTGGAATAAGAGAATAAATTTTGTTTACGCCGATCCACAGACGTCCGACTCTATTCCGCTCAGTTTGCTATATGTCTCAGAATACACGCAGCAAATCTCAGAAGAAAACTACTCCCTCGCAATCTTGTACCACTACCGACACCGAACCTCATTCAGACGCCGATATTCAGCCTCAGTTAACTCTTGAAACCTTAGCAGCATCCATCCATCACCTCGAGCAATTAATTTTACATGGAAACATTCGACAGGCCCACACTCGTCGCGATTGTGGCAATTGTCCGACAAATCTTACTCCTACTCAGAGCAACATCCCCACTGTCATTGCCACTCATCCCTTCAGTACTGCAGATCTCGGAACATTGTCGCAACAGATTACTGACACATTACAGCTACCGCATTGCAGAGGAAGAGATCGAAGAGAACTTATCCTTCTCCAGAACCTCCTCAAGGATTATCAACACCTCGATTACGCAATCAATGCGACGTCTCATACCGACTCCGGGTCCTTATCTCATCACAATGGTATGGATGGGATGCCACAATCTCCGCAACTAAGGATGTCTCCCTCTTGCAGCTCGGAATTGACCACTTACCGCAGCCCGCTCCATGATTCACAAAAACCAAACGAAAGCAGTCCAGTCGCAAAAAGCAGCAGTCCAGTAAAAAGGAGTAGCCCGTCTCTCTCTCCGATCTTGGATTTTACTATCTCCGATCCAGATTGTTCGTTCTTTTTGAGTCCAGTAAGTCCTGGCGTTATGCCAGGCTGTGAGACTCCTGTTGCTAATTCTACTCTCTCTCTCTTAACTCTACGGATTCAACAATCCTTGCGCCCGAGTCTACTGTAATCGAAGATTTACCTGTTTCTCCTCTCGAACCTGTACTAGATGCGCTCCTCTCTTCAACTCAGCCTTCATTAGACACTATAAGCATAGAAGATGCAGAGCAGCGTACGCCCTCACCTGTTATTGATCTTGGATTTCTCATGTGGATCAATGAGATTGCTACTCGTCTCCCATTATCAGAGCAGAGGCCCTTCCTCGATTACTACACACAATTATCACATTTTCCGCGGCAGCTCATTTTAAGTAGACTTCGTTCTTTCTTAGCTAGGCACCGCATCTCGCTTGATGATCAAGAAGATGATCTTCAAAGCGATCACAATGACAACGTTTCAGAGCATAGCTTAGCAGAGCATATGGAATTCCCTCAAGGAATATCAGAAGAACCTCAGATACTAGATCCTAACGCGCCTGCCGAATATCGCTTTGATAAACTTGATGTTGATTGGAACAGGTTACACCAACATCATCCGTTGCCACCACGACTAGACTCAATAAAGGCCACCTTCGTCACATTTACGAAGTTTCGTCCTTACGTTGTCAAGAAGCCGCGTCCTCTCTCACCACACTTACGATCGCATGTCATCGCACATATAAACGCTCTGTTAGCCGCAGACATCATTGAGCCGTCACCTAGGTCACCTTTTACCTTTCACTGCTTTCCAGTTCCAAAGTCCTCCGAGAAAATTCGATTAGTGGTCGACTTTAGTCCGGTGACTTCAATATCTCAGCATCCCAAGTTCTATCTACCCCCATTCGTGAAAGTAGTCAAGAACTTTCTGCCTCCTCCGGATCACAAGATTCTCACACTTGATTTACAATCTGCATTTTACCATCTAGACTTGCGTCCTGATCAACGATATAAGACTTGCTTTATGGGACCTGACGGTCAAAGATTTCGTTTTAAGAAGCTGCCCATGGGACTCTCTATATCCCCATTTTCGTGTCAGATGTTCCTTAATTATCTACTCTCACCTCTATGCTCCTTATGCAGTATGTGTTGGGGACACGTGGATAATATCGTCTTAACTTTCCCGATGCAGAATTTCGAACAAATAGATTCTTACCTTAGTTTTCTAACATCTTGTGGAATTAAGTTTCAGTCCGAGAAGACAGAGCGTTTACCTTCCTCTACGGCAGAAGTATTGGGACTTCACTTGGACTTACCACGCTCACGTCTACAAGTCGCACCTAATAAAGAAATGATGCTCTCTTACATACTTTCATTGGACTTAGCAGCACTCTCTCAGAAGAGGAGACAACAATATCTGGGCCACTTCGCCTTCTCTTGGCCTCTTATCGGGCCATGGGCCCTGATTAAACCGTTGTATCACTCAACGCAGCGTCGAAACCTCATTGCTTTAATCAGATATATCTTCTTGACATTTCCACACTTTTATTCTTGGAAGCCTCCCGACAAAGAGTATCCAGAGTTATGGTTTGCAGATGCCTCAGATTATGCTTTGGGTATTGTCCGTTCCCATAATCGTTTTCCTAAGTCATTTACGCATGAATTAGAAGATACTGGATTTAATATCTACACTAAAGAAATGTTGGCCCTTACAATTGCAGCTTACATGGCTAAGCCTCGTTCTACTATCTTCACAGACTCTAGAACTTTGTATTACGCCACCAAGAAGTTCAAGGTCTTACAATACGAACTTTTTGAACTCTCAATTACGCTTAATTTACTTTTATTTACTAAGAAATTGATTGTAAAATGGTTGCCTAGTCAGGAGAACCCTGCCGACGCACCTAGCCGTGATATTTATAATTTTGTTCCATTACCACACTTTGTCAAAACCTTCCTTACATGCCCTTTACGGACAGCAATCACCGAATTTGATCTGACTATAAATAGGCATGAAAGGTAGTGTTAATTTAGTACCTGTTTTGACAGCATTGGAATAAGAGAATAAATTTCAAGTAAAAATAAAAGTTGGATTTGAGTGTTTCTTTAATTTTTGTTTGGTAGTATTGATCATTTCAAATCACGGAGTGACTTAATGAACACCCTGTATGTTGTATGACATTTAAAAAGCTAACAAACAATTTAGTATTCAAATGCCAACTTGAAGAGGTGCGTTTTCAGAATTGTTTTGAAGACTGAGAGCGAATTCATATGAACAGAGAGGCTGCAGTGTGAGTGAATAATCTCGCTCCATATGGAGCCTGTTTCGCCTTGATGGTGTGTGATCTCGCCTGTCTCATTATTAGTGGTGAATGATACAATTGAACGATGACACTGATGTATAAGGGAGCAGCATAGATTATGAGTTTGAAGGTCAAAAGAAGAACTTTGTACATTATTCTATATCTGACAAGCAGGCAATGAAATGCAATACAGGCGTAATGTGGTCCCATTGAGAGGTGCGAATGATAAGCCGAGCAGCACAATTCTGTAAATTTTGGATACGCAGCGTCTCCTTGTCCGGCACGTTGGTGAGAAGGCTGTTATCGACTCGTGAAGTTATGAAGCCGTGTACGAGAAGCTTCATCATTGCTGAAGACAAGTACTTGCTCAAAGATCAAATGTTTTTTAGTGGGTAGAATTCTGATGGTAATATCTGGGAGACGAAGTCATGGAAAGGGAGGTGTTGTTGATTGCTACGTCAAGACTTTTGGACGGATGAAGAAGGGTGGATAGTGACGTCATCAAGAGTGACTGACTTTGCCTAATAGTTTTATGCGGCATGACGAGTGTAGGACTATCAATTCAGGTTTTCTCTACATTAGGTTAATAACTACGCATTGTATTTAACTAAGACTAAGTAAATGATTACGGTTCACCACATATTAACAAAGACATTAAAAATTTCAATTCAGCACTATATGACCATTGTAATTAGCAAAAATGAAGTCTCAATAGTGAGAAAAACAAAAGCTGAATTAACGAAAACATTTTCAAAAGTTTAAATAATTCCATTGTAATTTAGTCATCTGCTATATCACCATTCTATTAACACTTTGCTTTGCTACTAGCAGTTCACTCCATTCCAGACCTAAACCTCCTAGAACAAGTTTTTAAGTAAATAGCAATCCTGGAATGAGCCACAGATTAATCTTTTTGAAGCGATGTAATTTGCTTGATATATTCAGGTCATGCTCAAACAAAAATCTTGTTGTTCATGTAGCTTTCATCCAATCAGACTTCTTATAATTGTTTCTATTTTTAGTGTTACATTTGTGTATTTACAAGAATAATTGTGCAAGAAACATTGGTTATGTAATGAAAGCTATGATAATTAATTATGGCATGAATTTATTGATTTACCTTCACTCTATTTGAATTTAATTGACCGATTATCTGTACAGTGCTTAAACAAAACAGCCTTTCAATAAAGGCATAGATTCAATTGAAATTGATAAAAGTATATCATTTGCATTAGGATTATCAATTAAGTAGCAGTTATTCCCCCAAATCAGCACCATAACACTTTGCATTGCTGCTAACAGTTCATTCTATTATATCTAAATAATAAAGTTAGTAGTGGGTAAAATGTTAGACTTTTTTAGTGTGAAACCGTTAGTAGAAGATCAGAAAAACTCCTACTGTATCATGTGCATAACACTCAGCTCTGTTTGAACGTGTTTATGAGCTTGCTACACAAATGGGGCTCATCAATGCTAGATAAAAGCTTTGGAAAATGGGCATTAGTTCACAAATGCCTGCGGCTAACAAAAATAGCTTCTTAGTCACCCTTAATGTTGGCGCATATGATTAGGTGAGACATGTAGTGATTATATCTAAGTTCATGTACCTAACATATTTCTCATTGCAATTTGAATTGAGTGAGTTAACTATCTATATAAATAGAATGATATTTTTACAACTTAATATTAACATTATCTAATAACCCTATAAAAGTAGTTGTTATTTAAATTCTTGTGCGACCAAATGCAATCTGATAATTAATATGGGTGAGACATTCAAGAAAAAACGAACAGGAGAAATAATTGAAAATATTGGTGCACGAGCACACTGCTTCTTCTGTTATTCGATGGACAGCATTGGATAAATCTATTCCAATTCGACCAATATTCGAACCTTAACCAAAAAACTATTTATTCTAATCAGAATAGATACTCGTTGGTATAATAATTACATATCACTCGAATACATACCTGATCATGATGCATGCCTATGTTATGCCTGTAGATTATTTTCTCAGAGTCAAATAAGAGAGTTTCACTAGCAAAGGATTTAGAAATTGGTACAATGCTTTAATTATAACCAAAGGTTTTCATGCACATTCCTTAATATCAACTCATATTGTAGCAAAGCATTCATGAGAAGACTGGAACCAAAGAAAACGTAAAAATCTTGATATTTGAACATTGGTCATTGAAAAATTGGGTGGAAGCTGCATTTCATGTTGTTCGCTTTAGCATGTAAAGGATTATCATTTAGATGGACATAGTGAATGTACTGATGTAGAATCGGATAATATTAGTGGTGGTTTGCATTTTAATACATGTTCTCACCATCAATTAAAAATCAATCCGGAGTTAGCAAAAATTGTCAAAAGATTTCCTAAAAACGGCAAATATACGTCTCACCATCATATTTTAGAATTAACGGGAATCATTTCAACTTAAGCAATAAATTCTAATTAAATTTTTGCATTTTTATGCGAAGAATAAACCACCGTCATTTTTTGAAACACTATTATTCAAGACCCAACATAAAATTTCAAAATTTCCCCATGGATCAAAGTTGTGTACAAGTCTTGAATGTACAAGAGATTAAGAAACGCAATTTAAATGAATCTGTACAAAATGCAGAAAATATAATCTATAAGAATGCAACTTACGGATTTAGGTATGACGCCAATCCGCAAACCAGCAGTTTTCAGTCCACATCCACTGACACTCGACTCAAATAGGAAGAAGTCGATGTCGTCAATTGGCGCAGTCGTTTTTAGAAGAGTGGCAATCGACTCAAATACACGCTTTCGCTTGACAAGACAGTCGTCGGTAAGAGCCTTTTCTTCAGACAACTCCAATAAATAGGAAGAAAGTGCCCTTAGACGATCATCTGATGGATTTTTAGTGACTTTTAGATCCTTTTTAAAAGTTGATAACTAAATAAAAAAATAATTTCAATTAACTGATATTCATCCACTAGCTAAAGCAGACTGCATATTGCGCGTTTACATTCACCCATAGATGTCTCAATATTAAAAATTGCTCATATTTTTTAACAGGCATCGAGAAAACGGAAACTTTTTCAGAAACAGTTTTCCCTTTTAAATATTAATGATAGAACTGACATGTGAAATTCTAATAGAATACAAATTTTTGAATTTTTAGAAGATATTTGTCCATCCACTCATTTGTGAAATATATAAATTTTTTAGTGCATCAATGTTGAAAGGAGTGTCAAACTGAAATTTTATTTCAACATTACATATTACGTTTACAATACGCATCATTTGATAAATTGTTAAGTTCATTTATTTAAGCATTCTTGAGTTTAATAATTTTTTGCTCTCTCTTGAATAAAAAGAGTCCAAAATTACTTTCCGAGTACACCTTTTTCATATAGCACTGCACGAGGCGGGCGCTGCCGTCAGCTGACTGCTATTGGCGGCACAGACTTGATAACTTCGGCGGCAGCTGAGCGACATCTGTAGAAATGGATTAGACTTTATAATATTCCATATAAACCCCTATGCCCTGTAAAAACCGTACATGATATGCTAGCAGTATTGTGAACCTATCTATCTCATGCCCTTACAGGCAATAAGACATACCCTAATCAATGCTAAACGTCACTACTACATCAAATACATTAATGTGGTTTTCTTATTTATGACAAATTTCGTTTGTCTTGATATCGTTTTAGTTATCATTCGGCTTAGCCGTCAAAATTTTCCGGCCACTGGCTGACCTAAAATATGTCGGCTGCGACGGCTCAGACGGCTAGCGCCCAGCTCTAAGCACTGTCCCAAATTACCGAAGTCACAACAATAGATTTTCTATAGAAATAAAGTTTGAAGTTAATAGGTAACATTGAACACCAATTTACAAATAGAAAATTTCACAATTTTTTCTTATTCGTAGGAACAATCATATTTTCCTGATCTAAATTACTTAATTGAAAAGCTGATGAATTCCACTATTCCTAATGAGCGAGCACATAAACACTTGACCAAATCACAACTGCAGAAATTTATAAAGCGAAATAAACTGGGAAAAGTTGTAAAACATAAAAATCGAAAACAACTACTGTTCAGCAACACATTGCGAATATTGGTTAATTACGTAATCGACAATCGCCAGAATTGGTAAAAAATTTTTTTTACAAAAAAAATGTTTAAATGTTTTTTTACTCTTGAATTGGCTCATTTCAAGGTACTAAAATTTTACTGAAAATACATATAGTAGCAAACATTGAATTATCATAAGAACATCAACATGTATTTTTGGTTGCATACATGAAAACAAACGCAAGTTCAATGATTTTGCGGTAGAAAATCTGTTATGAAAGTAAGAAGGGACGAAGCCCGAAAACTATTTCCAAACTTTCCATAAAGTTCTAAATAAATTTGAAAAAAACATTGCAAAACAGTTATTTTAAATAGTGTTTAAAACACGTTATATATATAATATATATATATATATATATATATGGGATATAAAAATATATCAAATATAAATTTTTAAATTTAAAATGAAACTTCGCAACGCATTAATTCCGACAAGCGTTAGGGTATTGGTAATATACGGAGATTTCATAATTAGTCAAATCATCTTTATAAACTAAATTTATGCTATGCAATATGTCTAAGATATAGACTTATCAACGAGAAGAAATTTCTACGCTCGGCTAGTTTTAATTTTGTAAAATTTCGCCTCGCCTCGCCTCACCAAATAGAATCTTTCAATGAGGGTCGTGATTTTTTAAAAATATTGCACTCACTCAGAATTTTGTATATAGCTCTTCCTATTATACAATAAACATTTCTAAAATAAAATTATAAGAAAGGCATATTGAAAAAAAAATAATGAAAATCTGCACATTCAAATTAACAAGCAGAACTATAAATGTGCTTTGCTTAAAAAATGGCTCGTTGTTTATCCAATGCAGTGCTCAAGCCCGGCCCGTCGACAACTCGGTTAAGATATAAGCAGGGGTGGCAAATTTGCTGTCAAGAGCAATTTGAATTCGAAAGATACTTCAGATTTGAAATTTTATGAATCCTGTTTACACATTTTTCAAATGTGCACAATGTATTTTGAGACCTGTTCTTGACTAATTTCCGAATTCCAAATTTGGGCGAAAATTCATTCAATGAATTAACATTGAATTTCATTTGATGTAAAGAAAAAATTAATAAATTTCTGGGAAGACAAAAAGATAGTGGCATCAGCCAACAAGAAAGACATAGTGAATTTCTTCAAAATTTAGCAAATATTTTTTAATGGCTGCTTTATTTTTAAAGAATTTAAACTAAATTAAACATTTTTGGCTTAAAATATTTTAGTGAAAATTCCACATTGCAATATAACATATTTGAAAATAATGCATAAACTTAAATTAATTCACACAGTGTTTGTTGAAACCCACTTTGTTTGTTGAAAACAATCTGATTAGTTGTTAACAGCACACACTATGCTGTTACAATTAACAGCATCTGCTGTTAAAAGCAGACGCTGCTACCAACCCTGGATATAAGCCAAAGCATGAACTCAATTCTCGGTAAATAATTTCTGATGGGAAAATTTTTAATTCTATGGCTGAATAACATTGAGACAAATAATTAGGATTTATTAATAAATTGTTGCCAAATTGAAATTTAGAGAGTAAACGTGGCAGTGCAATAGCGGTTAGGAAAACGGCCATTGCGTCATACCGCGTGGACAAAACATGCAGTGGCACCGTCAAACTACTAGAATTTGCAATTCTATTAACACCTAAGTTCCTAAATTTAAAAGTAAGTATTTTGCTGTAACCACGGTAAATTTCGCGTGATTGCGGTAGACAGCGTTGAATTTCATATTTCTGCGCGGTAGGCGGAGGCAAAATGATGCTACGGTGCGTTAAGTTTCACCGCGCTCATCTCTCATATAAAAATGTAATGAGACATTAAAAACATCATGATGCGAGAAGGATGAATATTTTATTTTAACCCTAATTTTATGGAGGAATTTTTTAACATCTGTAATGAAATCTTCAAAATATATTTAAACGCTCGATTCAACAAACAAAAAAAAAATCAAACATCGGAAAAAGTCTTACCTTAAACAGTTGGGAATGCGCGTTCTCAGTGATATGGCCGAGAGCGACTTTTTTGGTAGCATAGTGGTAGTTACAAAGACGGCAGTAATATTCCGCCCATTTGTAATTGGATTTTTCCTAAATTAAACAACTGTTTTCTTCTATTGAGAGCATTAGGTATTCAAAATTCAGATATGACAACTTAACACTAGAAGTACTACAATTTTCTTTACTTGCGTATGCATTCATTAAAACCAACAGCATGTATATACAAACCTCCCAAAATAATGATAATCTATTTGAATTTCCATAAGTAAATTTTTTTCATACTTTTATATAACTTTTTAATTGAAATGCTACATGTAAAATTATTTTCAAGGAGTAACGTGCAGATAAAAGCCGTTGAGCCCACAAAATTAAGAGTAGATTCAGTTGTTTCAAAAGAAAAAAAATCTATTTTCATACGTTAAACAAAGATTTTAAAGTTGTAAAGAAATTGCTTTTATAATAATAGAGAATTAAACAGAATGGAATCGCTTAAACAGTATACGTTGAAAAAAAGATACAATGAAGATAAAAAATGAGTGATGGGACACGATATACTAGAAAAGTACAAAATGTATATCTATAGAAGAATACCTTATTTTTGTGATTAAGTCGGAAAACAGAATGGACTTTGAGTTCTTCATCAGTGTCATCATCCTAAACACCTTTTATTAAATCTCATCAACATTTCTAAAAACAACTAAATATTTCATCTCATGATGATTTACTTCGCAAAGATGCTTGCAATAGACGCATAAAAAACACCACAATCGCGTTAAAATGTGAAAATCGTTGGTTAAATAATTCATCGTAGTTCACTAAGAAGTTACTTTGAAATATAAATAACAATAAAAAATAACTCAATAACTACTACTGAAAGACTTGCCATTGAAAAGTAATTTTTGAATTCGCTCATACCCAAAAGTTTTTCCAAAACTAATGATAAACTTAGATGATTTTCAGTTTTTTATTTTGACACCCCACTGTAAATGAAGAATATATTTAAATTTAGTATGCTTACGGAATTGAAAAGGTATCCTAACTCAAGTTCGTCACTTTCATCTCCTGACAACTGTTCGTCGGTTTGGCTCAACTGAGGCGCTTTAAAGAATTCAACGTTGACTTCATCTTTCTAAAACATTCTAAAGTTATGAAATGAAGCACACAATAAACAAAATTTTTATATAAAGCAACTGATCATAATTCTTTACAGTAACGAAAATAGTAAAGGATCACGTAGTAAAACATGTTAAAGGAGATTTGAATGGGAATATGGTATATCAATAGTCGAAGAATTTTCTTTACAGCGTTAAAAATTAGTTAAGGGCATCAATTTCTACATTCAAAAATTTTTCAAATCAATACATAAACAATAAAAATGATTTTATGCTATGCAAAACAAAACATGACAAAACTGACTAGGTTCGATCTTCTTCGAACATAATTATGAATCTTACAAAAAGTGAGAAAAGAAACAATGTCGATTTCGAATAAAACGTAGACTAAAACCAATTTCTCAAAATTCTAGACATAGACGATTAAATTTTAGTTCTAAGAAATCCCCAGAGCATTAAGTATATAACAAGAAATCTATATAAAACTGAATTTATTATCATCAAAGATTGACGTAATTAAATACTCGAAAACTATGCTGAAATATGCATTCATGGTAAAAAAAAACTCTTATAATCTGTATAGGAATATTGCTTGGTACATTTATATTTGAAAAAGTTTCCGTGCTTGTTATTTTTAATCGCATTATGAGATTGATATCGTTTATCGGATGGTTCAAATAAATATTGCAGTGTTATAGGCTGTACATATGGTTTAGTGTAGATTTGAAGAACATGCAAATGTCATACGTTCACTGTTGCTTTGCTACCCCTTTTGCTACTCTAAGAATTCTTTAATTCATTTGCATTATTGAATTTATTGATTCAAAATGATACAAAATTTATCTGATTCCATTATCTGTCCTATTTTACTCATATTATTGATGATTTGAGAAGCAATTTACTTTTACTCTTACTTGCTCTGGTCATTAACTAGCATGCTGAAAAAGTATGAATTTCAGATCTTATTAATTAAAGATCATAAATTGGATTAAGGAATTCTACAAATACCTATCCTAACATATTCATGGAGATATTTCTCTAGTGTGTTTCTTACAAATAAAACAATATTCAAATTGAACGTTATATCTTTGGCCAATGTAACATTTATCTAATGAATTAAGTAAAAAATCAAAATAAATCCCCAGCATTTGTGTTTGCTAAATGATAAATTTCTTTGGCAAATGAAAGTTCCCAAATCAGTAGTTTGTATGTGACACTATGATGTACTTAAATTTTACAATTTTACAATTTATGAATGAAGCGTACACTTGATTGGTTGACATAATACTCTTCCTCCATGTGTGAAAACAAAAGTTGATCCAACCACACAGAATCGTACAAGAGGTTGTCGAGAGGCGAGCATGGAGTTAAAGACACATCCTCCTCCTCGGAACTGCGATCTCTCTGTGATTTCAAGTTTTGAAAGTGCTTCTGTACAGCGGATAAGTCTACCTAAAATATTTAGTCAATTACAAGTTGAATTCAACAGTTGAATCTGTTAGACTGCAGAAGTGGTTCCACAAATTTATGAGAGTACAGAAATTTTGTAAACAAAAATAATTGAGCAGGTAACTATGTGAAACATGTAAATGGCATTCTTAATGGAATTTTAAAGGCTGTGCGATTCAGCAAAAATCGAATCGAATCGAAATAAATGAAAATCGAATCGAATCGAAATAAATGAAAATCGAATCGAAATTAAAATTAGTCGAATCACACAGCTTTAGGAATTCTTCAATTATAGAATAACAATTACAACAAATATATTAGCAATCGAAATATTTTATCTAAACTGGAATCGGAATCAAGAATGCTTTACATGAATATTCGGACTTGAATTTAAAATAATGAAGGGGATTTCTCTTTCATGAAGACAAATTTGAAAAAATCACTTGTTTATGTTTGAAGGTAAAGCTTAATTGGTTTGAGAATAATCGATAAACGTGCCAAAACTCTAGAGCAATTTTAATACTGAACGATAATGCCAAAAGTAACTAACTGTTTACAAATTTAGAAATTATAGAAGGAAGTTAATAAGGAACCAAATTAAGAAAGAATATTAAGTTCTATACAATGGAATACTTCTCACTTCATAAGAATATTTTAAAGAAAACACCTTCAATTGGCATCATCACGCAAGAAACACAAAAATTTAACACAACTAGTAAAATAAATTATCCACACATGTCAATAACTTAGCTATCGTATAGACCATCTCGTTCAAAAATTTTTGAAAAATTAAGAAAAGTTTATTTATTGACTTGAGAATTTGTATACATGGATGCGGTGTCACCAAGAAATAGTATGATAATCCGGAGAATGCATATATCAAAAAATAATGGAATCACACTTACATCAAGCTTCGCAAAAGTGAAACATATGAAGACAAACGATGTTGATGTTTTGTAATTTTATCGTTAAATAGATGTGTAACTTGGTAAGAATTCTGTTTACATTGTAAAATGATCTTTATAATTCAACTCGTAAAGTCATGAGTTTTCAACCAAAACATAATCAATAATCGAACAAATAAATTTTTCAAAGATTTTGCCTTGCGAATATATTTACTAAAATTCTACAAACTAATTAACGGACGAAACTGATGTAAATATATATACTGTATTGAAGGCGGTAAGATATGATATAGATATCTAACCTTTTGCAACAGCAAACGGCGAAATATTAGAAACGTTGTATAAAAGAGTGATTTAAATTTGGCAAATACAATAAAATCTCATTAAACGCATACATTGCAAATTTCACTAGCACAGAGTCACAAATATACTTAAATAAACCTTAACACTTTAAAGCTGTAGTAAGTTAAATAGTAACGATTTATTCAATACGCTCAACTACGCAAAGCATATGTGCACAACGTTTTAATTCGCTCTTGCGAATTTCTTAGAAATCGATAGTGATTCATGAATGAAAGCACCAATCAAAGATAGCGACAACGGTTATGGTAATTATGAATGGCTAACTCATAATTTATTACGAATTTCAAATTCGTTTTCTCACGAAAACGAAAACGCAAAATTGTTAAAATCAGGTATTAAGGATTGACTCAATTTACAATGACAACCACATATAAACAGAGTTGGAACCGTGCCGTGCTGGAATACATATTAAAAAAAATTCGTGCCCATGCCTCTATAAAGTACATTTCTTATTTTGATTTTGAAAATCTATAATTAGCATATTAAATTTTGATTTTGAAAATCTATAATTAGCATATTAAAGTTTTGTGTTTTGAAAAATTTGTTAAACTATTGAAACAATTTACCGCCAAAAACATTACATTCTAATTTCAATGAAATACCAAAATTGATGAAAAATAATTCAGAACATGTTTCACTGATGTTTAAAACTAGCACAAAATCAAATGTTTGGGATAATTTCCAAATAATCATCCTGTAACTTAACATCTGCGCTGCACAATTTGTTGTAATGTAATAAATAACATTTTCATTGATTATATATACAGTATAACCCCGATTTAGCGTCACTCTTTGTACAAAAACAATTTTTGGCGGTAAGCGCGGTGGACGAGACATCAGGGTTGAGTATATTAAAGCTGTAAATGTTACTCTTACGTGTATATCGTTTCCAAATGTACATTATTATTATATGCAGTACAAATTTAAGACAAATATAATTTCTTAACCTTAAACTGCGGCAGAAAATCTTCAAATATTTCATGTTTCTTGAAGAAAGCTTATAACTTAAAAAAACTACACCGTAGTATAAATTTTAAAAAATTCATTGAATCTTGTCCCCTAATAAATGTGTTCATGGCTCTGTTTCCTGATTTCAAAGTATTCTAACAAGCTTAAAGTATTTTGAAAATTTGGAAAAATTGTTTGTTTGTTTTTTAAAAAGACTTAGGCTGCATAATATTAAGAAATCAGTTATTTTGGGCCGCTTTATTTAGATGCAATTTCAGCAGTAGGTATTTCTGAAACATTGCGCAAAAACGGATTCAAATTGGTAAATATAACAATGCAACATCATGTAGTTAGTAAAAAGTTATTTTATTATGGCGCTAAATCAGAGTATATTAATTTTTTTATGCCAGTCTAAATTCATGGCGGATGGTGGTTTGTTATAAATCGGGGGGGGGGGGGGGGGGG
>CABFPE010000621.1:18515-38304 GCA_900660155.1 Hofstenia miamia | reverse complement strand
TATACTCTATTGTATTTTTTAAAAGTGAAATTTTTACATTTTTACGAGTTTCTATTTGACAGATTCGAACGGCCAATGGTACTGGTCATGTGAGTCGCCACGACATATCATGCAAAACAGAAATTGACACGCAGCTTCCTCTGCCTCAAACCCTGGCAACTACTATAGAAAAAACACGTTTCTGCGGTTGAGAGGAAAAGAATTCAATCTAGTGAAGCGGCGTTCGTTGTACAAGGAAATCACAGCAATTTCCTGGAAGATCCCGGACTACAAAGTTTGAACCAAAAATATGGGGATCTAGCAGCAATTCACGGGAAGCTTTACATCAAAATTGCAAGCTCATTGGAAGACAACAATGACGAGACATTTTTGGAAGAAAAACTAATTAAATTTCATGTCAACTGAATTTCAAAAGTCATCATTTTTTATTATCAGTTCTCTATTGAATATATGGTTTCCTTTAAGTTCCTCGAGCCATATCGGTTTGAAAGCCGCCTCATGGAGCCAACAAGCGTAGAAGTTATAGCTCTATCGACAAACTTCTCGACATACAGATGCACAAGAGAAAGCTTCCTAAATGTTCATGCATTTAAACTGGATAAGGATTGTGAATTTCATTTATTAGTTGGTGTGGAGCATTTTGGACCAGAGGCTCACACTGGGGATAACATCAAAGCTCGTTTTTTGAAAAATAGGTTAATTTTAAAGTGACTATTGATTAAATAATGAACTCTGATCAATGTTAAACATATTACCATGGCCTAATAAAAAGTCATGATATTACACATTTCAGCTTGCAGGGTAGAATAGAAAATAGTTGATTTTCTTAAATTTCTTTCCAAAGATAAGAAAATTAAAAATATCTTCACAATTATTAGAAATGCAAAAAAAATAATGTAGTGGTAGTTTTTTCTTATCAAAGTTTTACACTTGATCGTTGCATATAATACAGACAAGAACTTCAGATATCATTCCATTCCTTGAAGATAAAGTAAACTCAGAAGAAAACAGAAATGACAAAAGAATCACAAATGCAACTACTAATAAATTGAAGAGAGTTGCGTTATGATTTGGAAACACAAATTGATATTAGTCTGCATAGAATGCTTACAATAACTTTATAAGTTATATTCATTTAGAAAAAATGGAAGAACTCTAAAGAAGAAATGAAAGTAAAAAAAAATAAGAAGAAATAGTTTCCATGGTGTAAAGATTGGTGTTGCTATAAGATATTTTGTTTAAACTATTCATGGCATTGCTCATTTAAGGAAACTACAGATTGGTTTTAAACTAAGAAACACTGTGAGAAAATTTCAATGACGGGTCTTTACCTACTGAAAATGTAAATAAAATGCTCAACGCTTCAAGGGAGGATTTCATAATACCAAAAAATCCAGTATTTGCTAATCAAATTGAAATGTGTCTTTAGATAAATAAATAAAAAAGCTTTTGATCAGAAAATAATGCCAGTTGATCAGATTCAGAGAATCCATTGCAATAAATATCTAATGCTAGAAAAAAACAATTGCTTCAAATATGCAAAGGTGATAGAAAAATAGAGCTTTAAAGGTGTCGTGAAAATCATGCTAGAGAAAATGTATGCTATTACCTTGCAAAAATCATGCCTTCAACGTATAACAGTTTTTCAATGGACATAGCCATTATTTCTCTACGTATCAACCTTAAATTTTAGTGGTTTCAATGAAATGGAGTAGTTGTACCTCTTTCATGAATTTCGTGATAACTATTTTATAGCAGTTGGTGACTTTTAAAAGACTGGCAAATAAAGAGGGTTTCGTAGAAAGGAAAACATAAAGTTTGCCAAAGTGAAAAATTGTATTCACATGAAATGTGGCTAAACTATGTTACACAAATCCAAAGCCGATAAATTTTTTTCATCCACTAATCATCTGTAATATTTGTGTGAATTTCCAATGCTATCTATAAAGAATAATGGAGTTCAATTGGCGTGTTTCTTCAAGTAAATGGTTGGACCTCAGAATAGAAACATTTGTTGTGACCGTGATTTTTGTTATTGTTTTATGCTGATAAACCTCCAAAAGTTAGATTGTGAATCATTTTAACTGGAGCTTTTTACAAATACAAGTGATAAGGAATTGAAGCACGTAAACATGATGATGAAAGATATAGACTCTAAATGCAGAATCTGTGCAAATAATATTAATGAAAAGCGAAAATCCCAGTGGAATGGGGCAGATGGCTTGAAGGTTTCTGTTCATCCAAATAAGCATTACTGCTGCCTTGCAGCATCATGCCAAAATTTCTTTCGTTACATTTGTACAAAAATTATAAACAAATGATTTATGAGTAAAATTAGGATGATGTATAAATACATTTGAATAACTTTGTATAAATATGAAAAAACCAGAACGACACACAGAATTACTTTCCTCATCGAGACAAGCTATTTTGAACAAATACAAGTAGCGATCCATGAAGTTTGGAATATTATCAACCGTTATTGCTTATAAATTTGTGGTTATTATGTGCAATTCAATGCATATTTTAATTAGCTTTTAGCAAATTTCACTTAAATATATAATCACATTTACTGTTGTTGGAATTTTATTTTTTATAAAGTTATTTTGTATCTTGAATACTGAGATGTGTACTCTGTACTTTTGAAGCAGTACGTTCTGAATTTATTTAAACCATAGACAAGTAGCAAACTCTACTTGAAGCCAAAGCGAATTTCGTCGATGAAAGCCTCCAAGAATGTTATGGACCTCAACACGATTATGATGTGTGACTATTGCTAAAATAATTAGCCCAACACATGAGTCGGATACATTATAAGATTTGGGCACCCCATAAATACAAAGCCGTTGATTGTTTTACTCATTGCATATAGACAATGAATTATGTACAGCCAGAGTTGGCAAAAAAGTGTATTTTTCTGCTTTTTGCTAAAAACGCATAGTAGCCAAAATTGAATTATGATAAGCTTATCAACATTCATTTGTCGTCTCATACACGTAAACAAAATACAAGTTTTGCTATTTGCGGTAGCAAATCGGTTATAAGAGTACGATTGGACGACTCCCACAAAAAATTTTCCAAACTTTCCCATATAAATTTGATAAAAAACATTGAAAAAAAGCAATTGTTTTAAACAGCGTTTACAACATGTTTTAAACAGGTCCTGTTTAAAACATGCCAACCTTGTGTACAGCATCAGGAAAACAACCGATGAAATTGGATTAAAATTTCATCCAAGTTGCTGTTGGCAAAGATGATCAATTTTTATAAATTTAAGTAGAGTGCCTAGAAAGGGTGAAATCTTGTAATGAATTTCAATGAGCTTATTCATTGTGAAGTCCACAGAATTCGCTGTAATTATAAAGAAATTCATTATTTAAAAATGTTTCACGATATAATCAATATCCAATGGACTTCATAGACCACGAGATTAAAGAGATGATAAAAATAAACAGCAGGAAATCATATTTACGAACATAAAAATTAGATATTATTTTTTGCTCAAGTTATACAAAGTCCCTAACAATGAGGAACACCTATATTCACTAAACGCAAATTTGTTCGGTTAGAAAAATGATTCGTCCAATTGAATTTCGGTCAATTATAAATAATCAACTAATTGCATAGCCCAAAAATATAAAAAAATCCCTACATAACCCCTGAATATAAAAAAATTGATGCTGTGGTAGATTGGTTGTCTCTATTCCCACCCGTGAATCAATTAATGAATAAATTCAACTGAAATTCGATTTTAATATTCTAAAATCCTTATTAATTGAATACTGAATTCTGATCGAAGGAATTGAGTTATTTTGAATTGTCAGCATTCTAGCTTGTGAGATAGAGAATAGAGTTTAAAAACACTCAAACCAAACTATTTTTTTTAAAGAATACTAAAAACTATTTAAAAAAATAATGCATTTGGTGTTTTGCCAATATATTGCAAGCCCTATTGACAATCAAACTTATAAAATCCACTACATCTGCCCTTAGAACAGTCATAACTGAAAACATCTAAATTCATTTTTAGCATTTCAATGATATTAAGTTCCTTAGAACAGTCATAACTGAAAACATCTAAATTCATTTTTAGCATTTCAATGATATTAAGTAAACAAAATAATAAAGAAGTAGATTAATTAATGCACTTAAATGATTGATTTAAATTATTAAATAAAAAAATATCACAAATGTATTAAAAACAAATTACTATGAAACAATTATTCAACTTTTAAACTCGATTTTCTAGAGTTTCTCAAATACGGTGCATTTGATAAAGCCCTTCAACTAGAGCTTCGCCCGTGAACTTACAAGTATTTTTGCTGGACTCTGATTCGGACTCATATGTTATAAGGAGGCTTGATTTCACAATTGAATTATATTGTCGGAGGCAATAATTTAAAATAGTTAACCTATACCAGGTATTTGCACCTGAGCTAAAACAAGCGGGTTGAAACAACCAGTGATCAAATGTGCTAAAATCCTTTAATTAAAATTCTTTTTAGTTTTGGACAAATGGGGACTCGACATTAGATATAGACACGGACCTATCAAAAAGTTGGGACGCGTATGATTTTGATATCTTCAACTAATGCTGGCAATGGAAATTCGCAAAAAAATATAGAAATGTTTTAAACAAAACCTTACCCAATTATTTAAATGATTGCACGAAATTGTAGATAGTCTATTACGTCGATTATTTTGCATGCAAATCTACTGATAAACTGCAATCAATGCAATTATCACAAAATATGAAAATTAACAAATACGTTGTAAAGATAACGCCAAATCACGACAGTCTAGATGTAAACAATATAAAAGCTTTTTAAATATTTTAAGTTGTGCAATTCACTAAAAGTGATGATTCTATCATTTATTCGACATACATATCTGGGTTAAAATAAGCGTGCCATAAAAATTACAAAAATTAAGTCACTTAGGAAGCTAAAAATAAATAATAAAACCCTTACAGATTTTGTGGAGGTATTGGTCACTGCGGCTTTTTTCTTCTTCTTTTTCTTCTTTTTTGATTTCTAAATTTTTAAATAATTATTTCTGTAGGATCATCTGCTGCATTTGAAAATGAACGTTTAAGATTTGCACAAAGTCAATATTAGTAGGAACAACAGATGCAACACTAAAAAATCTATTTAAAATAAACAGAGTGCAATTTCAATTTTAAATGCGTTATTATTGAAATAACGAGTCTCTACGCAGTTGTTGTGCATCGAAGTTGCAACAATACCGCTTTTAAAAAATCTAAAATTATGAAAGACATAACTGTAATATAACTCTAGATGTAAACAATATAAAAGCTTTTTAAATATTTTAAGTTGTGCAATTCACTAAAAGTGATGATTCTATCATTTATTCGACATACATATCTGGGTTAAAATAAGCGTGCCATAAAAATTACAAAAATTAAGTCACTTAGGAAGCTAAAAATAAATAATAAAACCCTTACAGATTTTGTGGAGGTATTGGTCACTGCGGCTTTTTTCTTCTTCTTTTTCTTCTTTTTTGATTTCTAAATTTTTAAATAATTATTTCTGTAGGATCATCTGCTGCATTTGAAAATGAACGTTTAAGATTTGCACAAAGTCAATATTAGTAGGAACAACAGATGCATCACTAAAAAATCTATTTATAATAATCCGAGTGCAATTTCAATTTTAAATGCGTTATTATTGAAATAACGAGTCTCTACGCAATTGTTGTGCATCGAAGTTGCTAAGAGAAATGTTAATAGGCTTTTAACTAAAAAGGACTGGTAATAAAATAAAATTCGAATATACAGATGGATTTTTGGCACAAAGCAAGAAGTTGCATTTCTGCTTTAATTTCTTCATTGACAAAATGGAAGCATTAAAATGTTCATCAAATTCCTTTATACTTTAGGTTAAGATGTATAAAACATTGTGTAAGTAAAGTTTCAAATTATATTCTAATGTTTTAAACAAGTTGTGAACTTCGAACACTTTCAAGAAAGAATATCATGTCACTGATTTGCGGGATAATATTTGCAATAATGAAGAGCAAACTAATGATAATATATTAACTAATAAAAAATTGTATATTGTTTTTTTTCATTATTTTGGCATTTAATAATTGGTGCAAAATTCACATACTTTCCCAAATAAGTCGATGCAATAGGAAAACAATTCAATATTTCCACAGCTTCTTTTAATGAAATTTAATTGAATTAATACTTCTAAATAAAGAATTAACTGACTAAAATTTAATTTACTATCGCAGAAACACCTATAATATTCTGTATTTTTCTAGAAAGGTAATTGGCACAGCTATAATCCTCATTGAACTCGACAATTTTTTCATGATTACACTTTGTGGGCTTAAATTTTAGAAGCAAACATGTGATTAAATTGGATAGCAACATACAAACTAAATTCATTGACAGAATTTTATGCCGCGCACAATTTTCACTATCAATACTAAGCAGGAGTTTTTCTGTGTAAAGATAAAAAATCACGTTTTGCTTCCTATCACTTTATGAAATCTTGAAGGCTCTTGATAAGATTTCCTCTTTCCTCTGAAACCCCACTGCTGTGGACTTTAGAACTCGCTTTTATTACAAGTGGTGCACAATTCAAGGTTTTCAAATGATCTTCCCTTGTGCGTCGATGCTAGCTCCTACAGTCTATAATCTACTCATTAGATAATGTCTCATCACTATTATTCAATTATAAATTGTTAGATTTGTCCATTGATTATCTTCTAATCATCTTGAATTGTACTTCAAAAATCAAATATTTTTATTCCTTCCTTCTTTCATTCTTTCGCGTTTTCTCTGGTTCTGTTTTCACAATTCCTTCAAACTCTGCAGTTCTTGAACTTACTTATTTGATCTGCGTTTCAATACAGTGGCCGTCTAAAGTCAAATTAAAACTTCATCCGTCTAAAAATAAGTTTTCTTTCCTGATCAGTATTCCCAATCAAATAGTTAGTCGTACACAACTAAACATTGAAATATTCTATCATTGTAATTGTAACAATAGAAGAACATAAAAATCGCATTTCTAATAAAATCAAACCTTTGAATTTAATTCATTTGATAATTTAGTGTAAAAGAGCTTTTCACATTGCGAGAACTCTAACTGATCCAAAAATACACATTCATACTGTGAGAACTCCTCTAATACGTTTTTCTCCCTAAAGTATTTAAAGATTAAAAAAATAAAAAGAGGCACTTGAAAAAACGAGTATATAAAACAGTGGGAGATTTGTAAAATATACAAAAATATAACACTGAACTCTCAAAAGAGGGTTGACAATACATTGAATCCATATGAAAATAAACCTATAATGAACAAGATAAGTAATAACTTACATGGCGAACGACAATTAGTGAGTAGATTGAAAATTATTTCATTAGAAACCAAAAATTCATAAAATATATAACTACAAAACTAAAACACAGTAGAATTACCAGTAATTGATAAATGCTGTAATATTAAAATTGTACAATGTAAATAGTTAATATATCAACAAGAGAAGCAACCTCGATTTTGGTGTGTCTGTCTGTTGTTAAAAGCGTAAGTGCAGAGAATACACGCTCAGCTGATGCTTGAGTAGCGGGCATCGCATTTACAGTATTCCTAATAATTTTCAAAGGGGATTTTTGCTAGATTCTAGTCGATTCAATTCTGATTCAATACTTGATCGTACATTAAATGTACTTTCAGTTTCTTTTTTATGACTGACAGTCATTGCCTAGTATGCCTCAATTGTTCTCACTGTCTGTTATCTTTGACTCTTTTGGAGAACACCCTCCTACTGCCGGGACTGGTGAATTAAACCTGGACCTCGATTAAAATGTGGATAAGCGAGATCGAATTCGAGCTCAAATAATCAAATAATCGATGTTAGTGAGGTCAAGGTTCCAGGTTAGGTTGACATCTCTAATATCAACATTCCAACCAAAATGCTTCAATTTAAACAGCACATACAATATGAAAATTTTGAGAACAAATTACAAAATATGTTCATTTTGATAAAAAATAACTCTATAAACTCTATAATGGAAGTCGTTTTAGTTTTTCTCATTAAATTGAATATATTGTAAAAAGGATAAGTTCCTTCCCATAATACATGCATACATTTTACTAGATACTGGATAAAATATAGTGGAGATAATATTATATATATATATATATATATATATATATATATATATAAATAGACAAATTGATTTTGACACATTGAGCACGATTTTACAGGTACGACTGGAAGAATTCAATGGAATCAGCATCAAAGCCAAATAAACTTAATTTGTCAAGAAGAATGGAATAAGTCAGCTGATCCAAAGATTTAGAAATTTCAAGAAAGATTGCAACCAGGATAATTACGATCAGAGTGGAAATAGCAGTTTTCAATCAAACTGAGCAAGTTAATGGTGGTAGAATAACCCGCAAGGTTACCATTCTGAGAAGAGATGACGAATTTTAGGGAACACGTAATGAAAACAAGACGCTCAAAGATGATTGACAGCCGAGAAAGAATAGCTATTGAAGTGAGTTGAGAGGAGGGAAGCTGATTGGATTTTAACAGCGGAAAGATCCAAGAAGTTTTCTAGCAAGGCGGAAAATTCCCAGAGTAGCAAATGTAGGAGAAGAGATGCTTTAAATTGATGGAAAGAGTTGAGCAAATTTCGTGAATTACAAAGGATGGGACACCATCAGGATAGCAAGAACCAGACAACTTGCAGGACTTAAGCATGAGGGAAAAATCATGAGCGTTGAAGACAATGTCACATAGGCGAATCAGTGGGGAGGCCCAGGGCAGAGTGAAACAGGAGCACAGAAATTCGAGGCAAAATAGGCAGTGAAGAGATCAGCTTTCTCCAGATCGGAGTGGGCAGTAAGAAGGTTCCACTTCAAACTGGGGAGGTCAGGTTTAGAATAAAGGGAGCACAAGAAAGAATAAGAGTCTACATGAGAAGTGCGACGGCAGAGAGATTTAGTCGAGTTCCATGAAGTTGATGACGTTTTCTGTGAAAGAAGAAAGATTCGAAGAATTGGAAGGACCAGAACGGCGTTTAAAAAATTCGTGTTTATTCAAAGAGTGCTCATTAAGGGATGAGAAATAGAAACGGAAAGAAACACGCTTTTTCTGAGGACGAATAACAAAGAATGAAATAACTTGGTTAAGAAAGGTGTACCTGTCATCAGCAAAGAAAGAGTCATTAAAAATGGGGAATGAAGCAGAAAGTGCAGCATGTAGATATACAAGGTCACTGTTAGATCGAGCATATTGAGGAGCAACTGAAAAAGCAGATGGAATAATAGAATTGACAGACAGGTTGAAGCGAACAAATGAATGATCAGACAGTTTAACCGGATCAGGGACCACAGAGGTGTCACAAATATCAGGGTGAGAGTACAAAGCCCATTCAAAGAGGAAGGAGCAGAAAGTGGGCTCCTAAAAACCTTTTAAATTATGTCATTACAGATTTGAAACCAACCAAATTAAACTGTATAACAGGCAAAAACTATGTAAAAACAAAGTTGAGAAAAATTAGTGAATGAAAGAAAGTACGCATTTGAGTGCTATTGGCAAAAATAGAGGATTGTAGCCTGGAATGACCTGCTGCATAACTTTAACGGCGATTTATAGGAAGAGCGATAAATGAGAATTGTCGTTTCTTCACATTGGAGAAAATTTTTTCGATCCAAAGTAGTGATTTGAAAATTCGACTAAGCAAAAAATAATGATTACTTACCTTTATGAATCCTCAGATTGTGTTATATCAACCGTATTCCTTTTTAAA
The DNA here is from genome assembly GCA_900660155.1 of Hofstenia miamia. Lineage (NCBI taxonomy): Eukaryota > Metazoa > Xenacoelomorpha > Acoela > Hofsteniidae > Hofstenia > Hofstenia miamia. Next base: position 28,517 of record CABFPE010000621.1, on the reverse strand, counting down.
AAACTATTGAGCGAACATTTTTTATGTAACCCCTTTAATATAAAGAGGAATATAATAAAATGATAACATCTTTAGTACTGAAACTATTTCAGAGGCAAAATCAGTGAGAGAAATTATAAATAGATTGGCTGGACTGGAATGATCAAAACTGCCAACGGTAAGCTGTTTTCTGAAAATAGATTTATATGCAATATTGTACTACATCAAAGATCCCACAGCTGTCGTTAAGGTCATGTCTGTGATGATTTCTATGTAATAAAATTTAATATTCATAGGTTACGCATTGGAAAGGAGGCAGACTGCTTTCAATATTGGATAATTAAGCAAAAGTGCTTGACTATTGCTGGATTTCGCAGATGTATTTCAATAATTATGTATTTAAAATTTTTGCAAATCAAATAATTACTTCTATGTTATTGGAAAGAAACTTATGATTGTATATAATTAACAATTTTGTAATACAATACAAATTATATAATACCACATTTACATTTAATTTTTAATATAGTTAATAAACTAAATTTATATGTGCAACTACCAATCACTAGCAATAGCCTATTTATTAGCTACATGAGAAGTTAAGTACATGAATAAACTGTATTATCCATCCAACAAACGTTATGCTTGCATATTTAAAAACTAATTTTACAAATGTAAATATAAAGGGGTGCGACTGCAGCTCGATATTCAATGACAGGGATTCCATGCAGCAACACTAGTTGATTCTTGGCTATTGGCAAAAACACATAAATCAGATACAATTAAAAGAAAAATCTTTCATGAATTCGTCCTAGCAACTCTCATGGAATATTTGAAGAGTGCAGGATTCCTTCGGCAGCCAACTCAGCGGTTGTTTTCTCGTATGTTTTTGCAGAACAACCTTTCTTGTGATCTCATTTTTTTTTAAATGCTCTTACAATTTGTATGTTTAGCATTCTCCATCATTTTTTAGTATAGTGGGTCTCCCAATTGTAACCTCTTAAACCAACAGCAATCTATAAATAACTTATTTCAATGATTAATCATTATGCCTTTGCATAAAACAGCAATAAAAATTCTTCAGCCTCAAACACAAATAAACTCATACTATAATTTATGAATTTGTAAATTAAACATGAACCCGGTAATAACTTATCAATTATTAATAGCTGATGTTAATCCAAATTACTAATTTCTTACATTTGGCTTGTATTTGAACATCAAGCTGCAGTCACAAACCCATTTTTAGTTTTATGAAATGTTATGATTATGACATTTGCATTTATAAAGTTTTTACATCAAAGATAAACACATACCTAAACGTCAAATAGATTCTTTGTCAAATATTTAAATAAAATTTTCGGTTGGCACTTTTTATCAACATACAAAATCTTGAAACCAACATAGGGAACCTTGAGATCGACATAGCAAATCGTTACGACAATATGAACAACAATTTAGCATGAATGAGGTATGAAGATTAATAACATTAGATGGGTCATTTAAAATTTTTTTATGAAATCAAGTATAATATTTGATCATTTAGTATAGATTTCAACTCAATAAACAACTGCTAAAAACTAAATTTTGATGCCTCTTTTGATATAACTGATGCGTATACTTCATTCATGCTAAATTTTTGTTCATATTGTCATTTATTTGCTATGTCGATCTCAAGATTCCCTATGTAGGTTTCAAAATTGGGTGTTGATAAAAATTACCAACTAAAGATTTCTGATTTATGGATAAGAGTGTTTATTAAATATTACGAATGTGAAAAAGAAATCGCAAAAAAAATTATCTTGCAAAAAGTGTTTTGTCAATTTCAATTGTCGGCAAATTTTAAATACAAAACTGCAACCATAGTTATAAACATGGCACCTGAAAATAATGTGGATGTAGTAAGTTATAAAGCTTATGATAGTATTTTTCCTTGTCAGAATAAATATATTCAGGAAAAACTTGATGACGTTAAATATAAAAAGCACAGAAAAGCGGTATTTGATTGTTGTTTTTTCCAAAAAATAAGTAATTTTTAGGTTAATGAAGTTAAATGCACTGTTGATACAAATCCACCAAGAACTTACGTTCATCAGCATCTAAAATTAAAAAAGCTGCAGGTTGGTATTCTTTTGAATGTTTTTTTTAGATAAAAACGGATTTCAATAAAGTTTGTTTTAATCAAATTATCCATTATGTTTGTTAAATATTCTAACGTAGAAGTACCCAATTGTCAAGCATAACGTAGAAAATTCCTACAACCTCAAATCTGACCCAAAATTTAAAACTGCTTTTTTTAATTGTTGTTCTTATCTGAATGTCAATTATTTTGAGAGTTTAACAAAAGCAAAAAATGATTAAGTAAGTTTATTATTAAACATTAAACAATTTATTATTATAATGAGTAAACCATTCATTATATAACGATTGTTTACAACAACGGGGGTTCTATTTGGAAAAAAAATTATGTTCTTTATTTGGCTGAAACCGGTGTAGACCTGCTCGTCTGTTGCGAAGGCGTTGCTCAGCATGCTCTTCACGACGTGGAAGGTATTGATGGAGAGGGTGGTTCTGGTTCATTGTTTTAAATAGCTATCTCTCATCGATCTTAGCTATAGTTGTCGCAAGGTTGTAAAGATCTTCCGAAATAATACCGAGCCGCACTGCTTTTTTAATAACACACTCGATAGTTTTTAGTGTTTCGCTTCCCCATGAAAAGTTCTATATCTAATACGAAAAATGACTAATACATCGAATATAAGTTTAATTGCTTCTGCGTATATCCATATCGTTTCAATCTAAATAACTGGATCCTGTTTGTCCGGATTTACAATGATATTTCTACTTTTTAAGGTGGCGTCAAAAATTCCCTGGTGGCAGTTTCAGTGTTAAAGATTTTATAGGCAATTTTAATTGATTTCATTGCATCAAATTTTATTGATATGTATCTTTGTTTGTTAACAATGATTACTTTGATATTTAGTTACTATAACGGTAAGGTGCAAAGCAAGTAGTTTGAATAAAAATGTCTGTATTTTCAGAAAGATTTCTAAATTAATTAACTAACAATAATTTATTTTGTATACATCGGGTTGGAATTGTGAAAAAGTTATTTTTCTTATTATTTTACATTATAGATTGCGTTATTCATAATTTTATATTTCTTGATGTAAATTTCCCAATTAATTTTTTAAAGTTTATTCCTTCGACTTGTGATCTATGTTTATCTTTGTTTCTTTAAATAATATTTTTAATTCCACTAACATCCTGCTAATTTCAATAATTTAGACTCAAGAAGAGCGCCTTGCAATAATTGAAAGAGATAACCGATTGCTATTAGAAAAAATCTCCACAATTATGAAAACAACCGGTTCAATAGACAACACAAATAACTACAAAAGACAAAGGTTTGTGAGGATTCAATTCTCTTGCTCTATTTTATTTCAATTTTTAATGCAGAGACAATCACTTCAATTTACGTGCATATTCCGCCAATTCTGGCTCTGCTGTTGCTCCTGATAAACCCTTTAGGTATTTGATGCGCATGATTCGTCGTGCTGTGTGAATCCAAGTTTGGCTTGAATTAACCAATAGTTATTTTCAATGTTTTGAATATTTTGTTCTTTCCTTTAAAAAATCTGCACCAATTTGGTATATAGGTGCCGCAATATATTTAATTAGAGTTTTGCATGGTATTTTTAATAACTAGTTTTCGCAAGTATTTTAAGTTTTGCATGAATTTTGCAAGTGTGTGACTTATTTTATTAATTTTACATTCTCTTTTATGTAATAATAAATCGTTCGTGTGAAGAAAAATAGTTTTCATTCTTATAAATAGATTTGTTGTTTCTGTGGTTCCTACCTATGTAACTTAAAATGTATAAATATTTTGATTTTATCCAAAAAAGATGAGATAATTTTAGAGCCAAAATTAGTAATTATTTATTTTTATAATGATTGAGGTACTATATGTAGTGGCAAAATTTACGAATTTCAAATAATGAAGCACTTAATGGAACATTAATAATTATTCAAAAAATATATATTTACACTACACTACATTTTTTTTTATTATTCTCTTTCCCCCAGAAAGTTAAAACTTTTTTCTCAAATATTTATATAGAACTCAAGTTGGTTAAAGGTTGTTAGTAATGGCTGAGTAAAAAGAGTATGGGTAATAATTGAAAAGAAGCTAAAGCGATATACAAACCTGAAGGTACATTTGCTGGGTTGTCTTTGGGTGACATCCGCTTAACTCCATTTTTCGCAAACACTAACATGTTAAATGCCAATGATATTTCAAAATCTAATTAGGTAATTTCATAAACTAGAATCATAAATGTGATTAAGTTTGTTATATCCATAGATTACTATAATGGAGTCATAAAAATTTGATGAATTGGAATCTTTTTGCATCATAGATAGGTAAGTGGTATTGTAAATCCAAAGATAACATATTGAGATTGAAGGAAGTTGATTAGTACGAACAACTATAGAAAATGGTGGACGAGAAAACTTAACGTGAAAGGATGTCTGTCACTGCATAGAAATGTGTGACTACCATACTTGCTACAGCAAAGCAATCAATGATAAAAGGAGTTGGGCGAACTGGAACAATTATGCTTCCTTATTGTAGTCACTTATGGCAGCAGGTGAGAGTAAATGGACGAGCAAATTTTCGAGGTTTGTGTTACAAAAATGGTTATTTGGAAAAGCTATGTAAGTTATTCAAATGAAATTAAGTTTTTGGGATGAACGTGGTAAGAGTTGAGTCCATTCCAGCTAACAGTGACTTTCGGGAATTTTTATTGAGGAGCTGATGGATCTAACATAATTGTATTATTGGAAGTAGCAATAAGAAATTCCATCTGCAATGTCAGTATTGAGCGATTCAACATCTTTGTTTTGCTGTTTGTACTGCTGATTAGAGATGGAATCGAATCCAATATTTTAAGAAACAATCCAGTCAGAATTTTTAAAAAATATTGACTTTTGTAACCGAAACTGATTTGAATTTCAATAAATATCCTAACAACCAATAAATAAAGAGTTAAAATATAACACTATTTTTTCAAAAATAAATGAAATATTTCTTGAAGTAGACGGCTTCTTCTGTCTGTAATTGCCAACTCACAAGAAAATCCCATTCTGATTGAGTCAGTGACGCCTGTGGTAATAAAGTATTGCATACAAGTTTGATTATGAGTGTAAATTGAAAATTGATTTGTCAAAACTCCATCAAATTCATTTTTTGCTTATTTGTAAACTTTTGTAATACTGGAATTTCAAAAGTTATAATCATATTATATTACATAGATTTTAATTGTTGAGTTTGATATGGACTTCCCTTCCCGTATTAATATTATTATATATTTCAAAATAAAAAAGTCACCATTTTGAAATTCAAGTTATTTCAAGCAACAAGGCAAAATGAACTTTAAAATTTCAACTACAACAAAGAAAACAAGTCAATGACAATTCAAGAATTTATTTTAAAATATTCAACAAAATTGGACCTATATCTTAAATATATTTAACGCAATAATAATGACAATTTATTTTATACGACGTTTATTGAAATTGTAAATATTTTTTTGATTTCTTAATTTTCATTGAAATTGAGACATTAGATTAGACTAAAAAGTTTATAGCAGTAAATTGAATTAATTAATTCACTATTATTATAGTAGACAATAAAATTTATACAAATTTAGGGATGTATGATCAATGAATTGATAACGTTTGTGGGACTCTATTTTGCATATAGAAAGAATATTTCTCTTTGTAATCAGACTCCACTACTTCATGCTTTGAGATCCAATGAACAGTTTCGTTGGAAATAAAGAAACCTACAGATATTAATTATGAGTAATCCACCACTAGTGCGGTTTCTGTGTCTAGAAAATATGCTAAAATATTTTTGATCGGAATCCCATACATTTAGATTTGACTTAAACCATGTTTCAAGTAACAATATATCGTAATTTTTGAAAATGAACGCTTCCGTAGCTAAAAATATCCACTGATTTTTTGCAGTCTTCTCCAAGGCCATTCGCAACGATTTTTTTCATACTGACTTTTCAGAGTTTTTAAGTTGTTTCTATAGATTCATTTAACAATCTGATATTAAAAATGATTATACTAACAGATAATGTTTGAATTATTGTTGCTACATGGGAGGTGGAAAACTAAACCTAAAAGAACAAAATCAATAGTTTCTAACAAATATTCGAATGTATATAAAATGATTCTATAAAAAAAATTACAATCTCATAAGTTACAGTAGGCGTTCAACAATTCTCTGTATGTCCAAATATTGCAGTTTAATCGGGTACAACAGCATTGGAATAATCAGATCTATTTTTTGTCCAGGACTCTTAAGGGATTTTAAATAAGCTTTGAATTTTTCAATTATTTTAAGGAAAATGTTAATGACATTATTGTTTTCTCTAAAGTGTTTCAAGATTCTTCGACTTTAGTTTTAGCGGTTTGTGCATGAAAACGTATGGGAGTGAAATTCGTTTATTTCTTTCCTCAAAATCATACTTTGGGCGCTGAATAGTTTTCCCGCTCCTAATTTTTGCGCCCATGAGTTATCTGGTATATAAGTAGATCAATTTTATGAATTTTTTATGTTCCATCTTTTCAAATACTGCACAGGTGGTTCACCGGGTTAAAATATTAATTACCATTTAGAATATAACAGACAGAGCATCCCCTTTAGTTTAATATGCGTTGATAATTGATTGCTATTAAAACGACTTCGCACGCGTCTTCCATCATCAATATTTTAAGGAATGTTATTGTCCCGGGACATTTTTCCAGTTCGTAGGAATTTTTGAAAATTCCCGTTCTTTTTATGACCGCCATATTCAAGTACTCGAACATTCCATAATATATGGACTTCTACATTATTAAAAACACGTGCATGTATTTTTACGTATATATACTATTTGTATACTATTTCCCTTGAATATATCTGCTTGGTTCGATTTCATTATACAAGTACATTAAAGTTATGGACTCAACCTCGATACTAAGTCCTTTAAAATTATCCGCAGTCCCCTAAAAAAAATGTTTACCATGTAATACCGCAGTAAAGTTATCAGATAATTTTGTAAAACAACGCAGAAGAGACTGTATTGAATGGGCACAATGTTTGTTTTTAGTGAGTAATATTCTTTATATGTATTGTATTCTATTATTTAACACTGTATGCAATCATCGTTTTTAGCTTGTGTTTTGAAAAGAGGCAGCGTGAATTGGTCAGAATCACAAAGGAAAATCAAAAGATTCTGCATAGAATTATGTCGCGGAAAACGAAGTCGGATTATAGTCGAAACAAATGGGAGCGAGATTGGAGGGATGCAGAGTATTACATGTCCCAATGCTCACGTTTCAAGCCTGTGGTAATCTCATTTAGGAATGCTTATTATTGGTTTCATTTCTTACTCTTTTTTATCCATTATCCATTTTTACCAGAAATTTTATCCTATAAAGTCTGTTTTATTCTATATGATATTATTGTTTTGACTTATTAATTAAATTCATTAAGAATGCTTTACATAAGTGTTAATAGCAAGGCTGTAGCCACGGGGGGCCGGGGGGCACGCCCCCCTGGGAAAATCTGTGCCCCCTGAGAAAAATGTAAGCAGTAGTGCCAAAAAAAATATAAAAGGGTCCCCCCTTTGAACATTTAAAAACACACCACTAATCAGCTTTCAATATATCATTACGTCATAGGTGTGCCCCCCTGGGAATTTGGTCTGGCTACAGGCTTGGTTAATAGCCTTCAGTGAAGCAGAAGTAAAACAATATAATTAAATATATTCTAACTAATGCGAGTATTCGTTTCCCACAATACATAATATTGTTACATTACAATCTATTATTACAATAGAGTTGAACTCATGTGCACAAAGTTCGTAAAAAAGGCTTAGTTCATGCTAGGCTTATCAACTTACACTTGCATGTGATCCTCTTTACTTTTCATTCTTATATATTAATTAATGTGCTATTTGTTTAACTTTTGTGAGATATTTTGATTTAATGTCCCCTTTAGATTAAAAAGAAGAACAAAGAGAATGATGATAATGGGAAGACTGAACAAGAGGAGGAAAATGAATCGGAAGAAGTTTAAAAATCTCCGTATATAATTAAGAAGCAAATGTTGTTTAATTGTTCTAATTTTTAATGTGTAAATATTGAAATTTGTAATTGTTTGAATTTACCAACAGTGCGTTGATCGAAGTTTTGTGATCTCTCCTTATTTAGTAGAGAACGAAACTGAATTCGTCAAGAGGACCCTTGAATTTCAGAAACTTTTGATTTATTTGAACTAATAGTTCTTATTACAATTTAACCTATTATGAAAGCAGTGACATTATTAATTCAAAAAACTTTTTAATGAGTACACATCGTATTTGATGCTTAAGGCAAATATCAATAAGTGTAATAAATTTCATCAAAAGAATCCATTATTTTAGTGTGATATAAATGTTGGCAGTTTAATAAAAAACTTTGGAAGTAAGTCTTGAGAACTTGAATATTTTTATTATGGTTTGTCGCACTATTAATCCACCAAAACGGATTTTCGTGTAATGCCCCTAAAAGTAGAAAATAATATTATTTGTGAAGATAATTATTGAATCTGTCTCACAATTTATACATCTAAGTGCAGCAATCGACACCAAACTGAAATTTTCTAAACGTATTGTGCCAAAATTTTATGACAATGGCAGTGAATATTAAATGAATCTCGTAGTGCCAATTTGTAGATTTTGATAAGATATTCTTTATTCAATCTCTTGATGATTTTAAAGATTCGTCATATTGTTCAAAATGACCCGCTGTCTTCGGAAAGAGGTTGAACTGGAAATGTAGTCTTTAGTTCTGAAAGAATTTTTCTTTAAAACCATGTAAAAAACAGCCAAGAACTCTTCATTTACTGTATTATTGTATTTTAGTTCAGAACCACAACATAAATGTAATTGGTTGCATATTTATGCTCCTTGACCCAAAAGAATAGAATAGAATTTCTTACTAAGTGTAGGACATTGGCATAATTAAACACCTTAACAATAGCTGCTAATACTACACAATAATAACATGAAGTTCAAAAACGATAAAACACAGCAACAAAAACATGGATGCAGAATTTACACTTTACCCAGTTTATTGTTAAATATTTTAACCAATGATATTTTTTGAAAAACTGATTTCCAATTTTCAGTAGCCTAAAGTAAAGCATCAGAGGTGGAGTAAGCTTTGCGAAAGCCGAATTGAGTATTCGAAAGAATTGATTCGTTATTGAGATAAGTGTTGATTTGGTCAAATATTCGTTTTTCGAAGTTTTGCAAAAGACGAGATGATTGAAATACGACCGGTAATTGCAACATTTTAGCGGATTATCTCTTTTATATATGGGAGTAACATTAGTTGATTTTAAAATTAATGGAAAGGTATATACTTTTATGCAGTGATTGATGATATGGCATAAAGGACTACTCTGAAAGATTTCAAACTTTTTGGTAAGCTATTTTTATAGTTAAACCTCAGATATTGTTTTTGATTCTTAACGCTTTTGTGCAATATTATCTCTAGTTAGTATTACAGATAATTTTTTTTAAAAACATAATTTCATTTTAATAAATTGCTGCGAATTTACTGTTCGATGTTAAATTTATTATAGACTTTATAGAAACGTCGTTTGTTTGTTAATTTTTAATTGAATTTGTTTAAACATTTAATTGTCATGTGTTTTATATTGTGAATGTCATCTCGTTTGACTTGTATATTAACCATTAATTTAGATTCTACCGTTTCAAATTCATAATGTGTAAATGCACATTGTGTTTGTTTCCTACAGAATTCCCCCAACAACAATGATTATAAACTAGCCCGATAGACAAATTTAATAGTACAATATGTATGATCATTATAAGCAAAGTGTAGAATAAATTACATTTTTGTCTTATCTTAAACACGTATGTGGGTTTTACCACGTACGTTTATTAAATATTA
>CABFPE010000620.1:378310-440136 GCA_900660155.1 Hofstenia miamia | reverse complement strand
ATATATATATATATATATATATATATATTAGGCCCCTGCGAGTTGACATTTTTAGATTCGAGTCGAGTTGGAACCCTAACTCGCGAGTTCGAGTCGAGTTACAATTATATTTAGACTTATTATTCTCGGTAGGCTAAGCTATATATAACTATGCTGCCTTATATAAATGTAGGGAGATGATACATCATGCGAAACTAAATAAGAGAAACCATGCCTGAAGCCTTATAATTTGTGGTAAATTATAAAAGTTTGTTGGATTCTTCGACATTATAGGTAATCATGAATGAAAAATAGATGAAATTGAAGCAAATATCGAGTTGAGTTCGAGAATCGAAATGTCGAGTTGAGTTTTTGGCCCGCGACTCAAATTTCGAGTACTCGCAGGGCCCTAATATGTATATATATTCAACATCTATGATAAAACTAAACGAAGGAGTGGGTTGAAAAAATTCTTACTTAGAATCAGGGCATTTATCAAGAACTTAATACTCAATTATTATACTTGGATATAAAGATAAACAATACTTGACCCTTCTCAGAAACCTTTTTATTATTTGATTTGTTGGGTTCTTGTTATTTGGTTTTAAAAATTTGGTTCCAAAAATACAACTGTGTTCACAATGGCTTAATCAGCTACATATTTCGAAGCTCACCTGCCAATCACAACTCGCAACCAATTCATGAAAACAGTCAGCTTATTATTAGAGGTTTGAGGAGCACTCTCTAACCTTGCAACGCATACTCTGCACACGTGCATAGACTCCATTAACACGGAAATATTTAAGCTGTGAATCTACATGACAATATTTATTAGAATATCGAGATTATATATATATATATATATACATATATTCTAAAAGGAAAACACATTGAACGTTTCGATTATATTATATAATCACCATCAGCAAATAATTTGCGGCAAAAATATTTTTTACAATATATAAACTACACTAAAATTATAAAATGAAATCTAAAATAAATATAAATACTTAGTTGGATTAATCTGTTTATTTAATAACTTTGTTTTGTCGATGTTGGTAATTTCAATGGCTTCTGCAATTTTTGTATATTTTGTTCTTCTAATGATCTTAAAATTTTCAATATTGATATTATGAATGTGATTAAAAATTTCTGATGTTAAATGGCCATTGATGTGCTCTTTGATTCGCGTATCAAAATGACGGATGGTTTCACCGATGTACGATTTCTTACAATCATCCTTTTGTTATTTGATCTTTGTTGCGAATTAAATTTAGTGTTTTGAATGATTGAAATATTGGAATAATCTTCGTAAATTATATACAGTGGCGGCTCGTGCATGCAAAATTTAGGCAAGCAAATATTTTTTGTGTAACCAAAATTGTGTAAATTATAAACCATGAAAAATTTATTTATAAAAGAAAACCCCGAGACAATTTTTCCCAGAAATTTATCTGTAATATTATTATAGAAATAAGTTCAATAAAATTGCTAATGATTTCTGTAGTTTTTTCTCCTCTAATCGGTTATTCTTGTATTTGTTTTAAATTTCTTTCAACCAGAAAATAATCATTCTGCAAGACGGTGATCAAAACCCAATACTTTGTACTAATTCAAATATTTACATATTTTCGGTAAGTCAGTCAATAAATCATGCATTTCAAAATATTGAATAAGAATTTTGTCGATTTTTACTATTGAAGGCATGTTGATGATAGAAATCTTGAGATAAATTCCAAATTTTTTCAAGATTGAAAAATTTCGATTAGAAAATGGCAGCTGATGAAAATCACATTAAAACCGCTCAAAGTTTTTTTAAAATTTATTTCCAAATCTCCTTAAAATATCCACATCATATTTTATTTTTTGAATGAATTGGTAACACATTTGTAGAAAGAATTAGTCTTTAATTCACAATTGTTATAAATTTTCTAAATTCTGTAAGGAAAAGCAAATGGCTACCACTTTATATTTAAGAATAATGTACAAGGAATCCGTGAGGTAAAAAATGCGAAAAAACTATATACCAGATAGGAGCCCCGGCTTAAATATATTTCTGCTTCTGGTACTGCTTGAATGTAAAAATGTTTCTGATTGATTTAGATAATAAATATCGTTTACTTTTGGGTCATCGTATTGAATTATAATATTAGTAGTTCTTTTAGGCTCCGGTTAGACTATGTGATTGGTCACGCGTGATCTATCACATTTAGTGATGTGACGTGTTTTGTAACTTTTCTTGGTACCAATCACGTAGTCTAACCGTAGCCCTACAATGGAATTAATTCAATGTGAAGCAATGAGCGGAGTGCTTGCTTTGCTAGCTAAACCTTCGCGCGATGAATTGAACAAACCGGATGTAATTTTATCGTTTGAGCGAGCGTAGGTACAGCATTAAGGTAGTTGCTTGTTGTGGCGAAATCATTCAATGATTTTTAAAACAAATCGTAATAAATTATTTCCTAATTCAATTCATATTATTGCTTGATTCTTGAATAATTTACGACTTGTACATTTAGATCAAGGATATACTAATATATTTAGAATGTCCTTGATTTGTACAGCTGTAAATTCATGGATTAATGCAAATACAAATATTAAAAAATTATTGGGCAAGCACTGCTTGCCTTGCTTACACGCAGGAGTAGCCTATGTTTATATATCTTATTTGAAAATAATACCTTCTGTAAATAAATACATTTAGGCCGTGAAATCATTATAATTAATACAACTAGGCTGCTATTTATAATAATTATATGTATAAAAACATATAAAACATTATTTGAGATATTTACATGTAAGAGTAACAAACAATATTTCTATAATTCCAAGTACAAAGGCCAATGTAAATACAAAATCAAAGACATCTCCTATTTATTGAATTTGTGTTGCTTAAGTTGTTATCAGTTTCATCTCTTTTTCTTTTTCGAAAATTATTAAAGTATATATTTACGATTGTCTTGTTAATAGCCAAAACATTAGCTAAATAATGATCACAAGGATTATTAAATGGCCACTGAACAAACTGGCTGATTGCGGAAGAAGCGTAATTTCTTAAATTATCCGATTTTATCAGGATATTGTGATTTTCAAATCAAAAATGCACACAGTCTTGTATGTAACTGTAAAATGCAACAGACGGATAGCACAATCCTCCTCTATCCAATTGATAAATAAAAGAATTGTGCTCATCTTCTTTTACGCCAGTTAAATCTTCTATGCATGTACATTGAATTTTATTTTGAAGTTTTTCGATAATGTATCCAGCTATGTAAGACAATATCTCATTTTCATCTTTTACAAATTCAATGTTGCTAGTAAATGATAAAGATTTATAATCAGTCACTTGAAGGTCGCATTGTAACATCAATTAATTCATTTATATCAAACCTTTCTAAAATTGATTTAATTGTAATAGTTTTATTGCGACAAAAGTACTTCCCGCAAGCTAACCAAAAAATTGCCTCCATTTGGCAATCTGTAGTAGCCAAATCAACCTTCCAGCTGATCTTGATTTAAGCGGGAAGTTAAAATGAAATCGAAGTTTTTGATTTAAGAGATCATTTATATATATATACACTATGCTATATAATCAATAAAGTACCTTTGGTCTAAGGCCCAGTTTATTACAGCCCGTGCAACACTCCCCGGTGTTTGTTTTTCAACGTGCGTTCATTACAACCCTTCTAATTTGCACTGCTAGCCGTGCAAGATTTAAACACCCCGTGCATTCCTGAAAGCCGCGCTAATTGGGAGTGCAAGTTTGGTAATAAACCAATCAGCGCGGTCGTCAAACATTTCTTTATTATAAGTTGATTATGTCAGACTGTACCGTTGTTGAGGCTATCAGTCCCAATAAACGTATTTGGACTTAAGATGAAACAACAACGATGATAAAATTGCTTCTTGAATATAAGTGTACTTGTGAGGGCAAAGGTATTGATTTTGAATCTGATCCTGTTGCTCAATATGAATACTTGAGAATGGAACTAAAAATTTTTCCATAAATTTTGCCACCATAAATCTGATCGCTTTGTATAGCTAAAAATATGTCTAGGCCTGGGATATTCTCTTGTGTTCTTTAGAAATTGTTGTTGTAGAATCATATTTAATGCAAAATACCTTTTTCTGCGTTTCCTTTTGCGCTTCTGCAGCAATGTTAATAATGAAATGATATTTCCTATGCATGCAAGCATAGTCGTTAGGAGAGGAATTTGTCTGCGAATTATCATGTTGATATTATTAATAAAGAGCCGTACAAGAATGCACGGCGTAATGAACACGCGAGGGTTGTGGTTAGAAAACCTACTTGAAATAATAAGCCTTTTGCACGGGCTGTAATAAACTGGGCCTTAGTCTTACTTTAGCTACAGTCAAATGACTTGCAAAATCAAATATAGTTGGAATGGGATGTAGACTCCATGTCGGGGTTACTCTACCAGTCAACGGACTGAAGAGTGGGTGGCAACAGATCTGCTCTGGCACTTCCCCTAGAAGTGTGCAGGCCGGCTTAAGCATGCTTGCCCTCTGGCGACCCCTGGCACGCAGAGTGCTGATCTGTGTTGAGTCTGATCAGCAGAGAGTGAAGCCGAAGGCCGAGCTTCGTGAGAGGGTTGCGCCTCTCTACAGCTTTCGCCAACCAAGGCTACTAACTGAGGTAACTCGTGAGCACCTGCGTCTGCCTGTTATGGAGATCCTGATTATTTAGGAGATATTTATACACTTGANAATGATTCGAATGTCTGGAATAATTGTAGTTAATGTCAGTAGTTAAAGCAACTCTCAAGTAGAAAAACTATAAATTTGGAAGATTAATCAAAGTATGTATTAAGGAATAGAAACCAAATATATTAACCATGCTAACTTAGGCCCAGTTTATTACAGCCCGTGCAACACTCCCCGGTGTTTGTTTTTCAACGTGCGTTCATTACAACCCTTCTAATTTGCACTGCTAGCCGTGCAAGATTTAAACACCCCGTGCATTCCTGAAAGCCGCGCTAATTGGGAGTGCAAGTTTGGTAATAAACCAATCAGCGCGGTCGTCAAACATTTCTTTATTATAAGTTGATTATGTCAGACTGTACCGTTGTTGAGGCTATCAGTCCCAATAAACGTATTTGGACTTAAGATGAAACAACAACGATGATAAAATTGCTTCTTGAATATAAGTGTACTTATGGGGGCAAAGGTATTGATTTTGAATCTGATCCTGATGCTCAATATGAATACTTGAGAATGGAACTAAAAATTTTTCCATAAATTTTGCCACCATAAATCTGATCGCTTTGTATAATGCAAAATACCTTTTTCTGCGTTCCCTTTTGCGCTTCTGCAGCAAGGTTAATAATGAAATGATATTGCCTATGCATGCAAGCATAGTCGTTAGGATAGGAATTTGTCTGCGTAGTATCATGTTGATATTATTAATAAAGAGCCGTACAAGAATGCACGGCGTAATGAACACGCGAGGGTTGTGGTTAGAAAACCTACTTGAAATAATAAGCCTTTTGCACGGGCTGTAATAAACTGGNCTTGTGAGGGCAAAGGTATTGATTTTGAATCTGATCCTGATGCTCAATATGAATACTTGAGAATGGAACTAAAAATTTTTCCATAAATTTTGCCACCATAAATCTGATCGCTTTGTATAGCGCAAAATACCTTTTTCTGCGTTCCCTTTTGCGCTTCTGCAGCAAGGTTAATAATGAAATGATATTGCCTATGCATGCAAGCATAGTCGTTAGGATAGGAATTTGTCTGCGTAGTATCATGTTGATATTATTAATAAAGAGCCGTACAAGAATGCACGGCGTAATGAACACGCGAGGGTTGTGGTTAGAAAACCTACTTGAAATAATAAGCCATTTGCACGGGCTGTAATAAACTGGGCCTTAGTCTTACTTTAGCTACAGTCAAATGACTTGCAAAATCAAATATAGTTGGAATGGGATGTAGACTCCATGTCGGGGTTACTCTACCAGTCAACGGACTGAAGAGTGGGTGGCAACAGATCTGCTCTGGCACTTCCCCTAGAAGTGTGCAGGCCGGCTTAAGCATGCTTGCCCTCTGGCGACCCCTGGCACGCAGAGTGCTGATCTGTGTTGAGTCTGATCAGCAGAGAGTGAAGCCGAAGGCCGAGCTTCGTGAGAGGGTTGCGCCTCTCTACAGCTTTCGCCAACCAAGGCTACTAACTGAGGTAACTCGTGAGCACCTGCGTCTGCCTGTTATGGAGATCCTGATTATTTAGGAGATATTTATACACTTGAAGTGCAAAGCACCAAGTGACGTCCTAAAATCTCCGTAACTTAAAATGTCGGATCATAACTAAAACCCATGACAAAGCAAAGCTCCCTCATAGGTAAGGCTCAGCAAATGCTGACCTAGGCCTATCTAGAGGCCAGAGACAGAGGAAAATCCTCTGTATAACTGCCCTCGTAGACGCACTCTACGGCTCTGGGCATAGACGTCGCCGTCTGCTCCACAGAACAGACAGTCTCACATCATCGTCACCGCCCCCATATGTGCAAAGCACACATGTTTGCACCTTCTTATACCCTATTGTTTAACGTCCACTCTAGGTTCGGGACTCCGCAAAGCGACGCGCCCATCAAGTATTGGCTCAGCGTCTCCGCCTATCCAGGAACCACCGCGAGGAGGTTACTCTCCAGGACGATTCGGCCATAGCCCTTGGGTTCCCGGACTCCATGTAAGTTTTTTTCGTCCTGATTTGGTGAGATGAATGTACTTTTTATCAAAATGATTCTCGCAAACAACAGAATGCTTTGAGGGAAGAAAATTCTTTCGGTGAATGCATTTCAACCAGGGATCGTTAGATTTTAATCGCGATTAATCGGAAGAAAAAATATTTTGGCGATAGATTAATCGTAATCGCTGTTGCCAGGAGATTAATAATCGCGATTAATCGTCGATTAATCTACTTCTGATTAAAAATATTCAAAATCAATTGAAAGATATTCAAAATAGAAAATATCAACTATTACTTTTTTTGAGATTATTTCCTGAGGTCATTTTACTCCACATGTGCTTGTTAGGGTAAAGAAATATTTGGATTTCTAAGTTGAGGGTTAATAAACGATTTTGGTAATCACATAGAGCATAACCAGCTTTGCTCAACAGTCTCTCAACCTGATTAGAAGTTGGCGTGATAAAATCGAGGATCCTTATATATAGAATTAGGCGACATCCGACGCTTCCTAAGTATATTAGATGAATAATCATCACGCTCATCTTCTATGTCCGGTGTTAAGGTTTTCTTTTGTAAAACATATGAGACAAGAATAGTGGCCATAGATAAGATCAAACCGAAAATGACAACACGTAACTGAATGCATAAGCATCAACTTAATTAGAATAATCTAGATTAATCGAGCACGCTGTTTACGATTAATCTCGATTAATCGCGTTGACGATTAATCATGTTGGATCCCTGATTTCAACCAGCGTTCATAATTTTCTTTATCTTTATGAAAGGCAAACATCGTCACTTTATTTGCAGCATCATTCTTAGTAGAGTCATATCCATTTTTAGAATTTGGAACGCTGCATTNATTAATCGTCGATTAATCTACTTCTGATTAATAATATTCAAAATCAATTGAAAGATATTCAAAATAGAAAATATCAACTATTACTTTTTTTGAGATTATTTCCTGAGGTCATTTTACTCCACATGTGCTTGTTAGGGTAAAGAAATATTTGGATTTCTAAGTTGAGGGTTAATAAACGATTTTGGTAATCACATAGAGCATAACCAGCTTTGCTCAACAGTCTCTCAACCTGATTAGAAGTTGGCGTGATAAAATCGAGGATCCTTATATATAGAATTAGGCGACATCCGACGCTTCCTAAGTGCGTTAGATGCCTAATCATCACGCTCATCTTCTATGTCCGGTGTTAAGGTTTTCTTTTGTAAAACATATGAGACAAGATTAGTGGCCATAGATAAGATCAAACCGAAAATGACAACACGTAACTGAATGCATAAGCATCAACTTAATTAAATAATCTAGATTAATCGAGCACGCTGTTTACGATTAATCTCGATTAATCGCGTTGACGATTAATCATGTTGGATCCCTGATTTCAACCAGCGTTCATAATTTTCTTTATCTTTATGAAAGGCAAACATCGTCACTTTATTTGCAGCATCATTCTTAGTAGAGTCATATCCATTTTTAGAATTTGGAACGCTGCATTTGGAAGGCATATATTTATAGTGAAACTCGTGTGATGCAATGAAAACACTACCGCAAAGTACAACGTTAGGTTAAAATGGTTTATTCTTATAAAATTGTTTATTTACACAAGATATCATCAGCCCGGTTTTGTTTTTCGCTGAATGCAAATTGAACGGCTGTGATTTAAGTTGGCTGTGGTGGTTTCTTTCTTAAAAACAATATCAATATACTAGGATCGGGATAAAATGTTGAACTTCCTTTACTGTGTGAGACATACGAAATGTGTAATATTTTTAACTACTAGAAATACGATTCCATATGTCAGAAATATTATCTGACTTCATAAAAATTATGCAATCGCTTCCCATATCCAACATCTGGTGAATAGCTCTCTAAACGTTAGTCTAGTTGGGAAATTGGCGCTTACTCTTAGTAATGTTAAATATTAGTTATAAATGTCAAAATGTTCAGCAAATAAAGGGATATACATACATTCCAGCTTTCGGTTAATATCGGCAACAATGAACTGGTTAACTAAATAGGCATCTTCCAAATCTTTGGTCGACTAAAACGTAAGCATCAGAATCTCGTAATTCGGTCAAAACTTGTTCAATATAATATAATAAATATAAGAATAGAACAAAAAAAGATTTATACTAAACAATAACAAATCAATAATTAATATATTAATAGTTTATAAATATGCACATATCAAATTAAAAAAATGTGTCAAAACGACCTTATTGCTGTAATGGATAGTGTCAAATATTATTCTGGGCATACTAATAAACTTTCTCAAGGAGACGAAATTGTTAAAGCCCGGCTTGGCTCTTCAAACAAAATGTTCTTAGTTCGATAATTTCATTAAAAATCTTGGACTCTCGCAGAATTTTTTACATAGTTCTTTCAGTAATTTAATAGATTTAAAAATATGACTAAGAAACACAAAAACCGTATGTTGAAATAAACAATAAGAAAAACAGAACAATCACCTAGCTATGTTTAAACAAGGCTCGTTTTGGGTTCGTTCTAAATACAAAGCATTGCTCAAGTTCGGGGAAGACTGACTCATAGACAAGTTTGATACTAATTATGTTGTAGATACTAAGGCTTTAGATTGTAAATAAAAGTATGTTTCACAGCGAAGAAACATAAAAGTTGAACAAAAGAAGTAAATTCGAAAATTAAAATTTAGTTAATACTTTCTTGGAAATTTGAAATGTATGCTAATAATGCATTAAATGAAATCATCTCATACTTTCAATAATTCTTCAAATGCTCAAATTAGATCCTAGGACATAAAGAGAAGAATAAATTTATTATTTTATGATATCTAGACAGAGATGGAAGTGGGTGGGGCGGGTATGAGGCAAAAATTTTCTAAAGTAGGTACCCATGGGGCAAAAGTGGGACAAAAACAATTTTAAGTTAAGATTGAAGTAAGAGATTGCCAATTTCAGAGATCGTAAAAGTATTTTTTTACATCAAAGTTCCATGCTTAGAATAATTTTTTTACTTGGAAATGTAGTAGCATTTTGAAAAATTAATCACCTTGCATTTTTAGCTCTTGGTGAAATTGGATTCTATTCAATGACATAAGCAAGATTATTGTGATTTAATTTGTAGTCAATAGCCTTTGCAATTGCATTGAAAGGAGTCTAATTGTCCTTGCATAAATATATTACATAAAATATTAGCTCTATAAAAAGCTTTATAGAGTTAAGATTAGGTTTCATTTTGCTATTAATATGCATTGACATATTTGATTAATATTGGTATTGATAGTAAAGATGACATTTTAACAAATGATTCTGTATCTTATACGAAGTAAGGATTCAAAATACTTGAGTGGTGGTGTGGTGTAGTGCAATGAAAATTGTCATAGAACAAATATGGGGCAACAAAATATAAGTAGTTTTGGAGCAGAATTTTTTAGCAGGCAATCTGGGGCGGTAGAATATAAAAAGTGGAGCAATGAGGGGGCAGAGGTCAACACGTGGAAATGGGGCAGGACACAAATTGCGTGGGGCGGGGCAGTTCACAAAAATCCGCTCCATTTCCATCTCTGATCTAGCATTAATATAAAAATATCAATCACATATTTTAAGAAAAGCAGAAATAAGTCGAGATGCACAGCTGATTAAAAACTGCATCAAATTCTAGTAACAAGAAACTTACTTGTGGTTTTGTTATAATTCTTCCCATCACAGTGAAGATTGTGGCGAAACCAATCGGAGTGCATATGAGATGAAAGGCTGTTCCAATAAAGGACATTACAGAGTACAACATTGGAAAATAGAAGAATACAATGTCTAAATTGAAGACTTAAGTAAAGAATATAATTTGTGAATTATTCTTAGTTATATGTATTACAATAAACGAAGAGCTAAATTAAGTGTGAAAACGTGCGCTTAATGCGGAACATTATATATATATATATATAAATGCGTAAACAATAAAAATTTGCATTATTGACTTAGCAATTAAGAAACAATGGACGAAAGGCAATACATAATTTCTATTAATTGACTGAAAGTACCACTGAATAAGATGGGAAATACATCTCTGAAACTGGAGGTAATGTGTCACTAAACCCCTAAAGCTCCCGAAAACAATTAATATAAAATACAAACAATAAAAATATTTTACAAATGTGCAAAACATCACATATCCCAGTAAACATAGAACTGTCGTAACGACGTCGCTGAACGACATAATAATGGCACTAAAACGACATAATAACGGCACTAAAACGACATTACAAAACAACGTCTTTTCATAATAAAATGACAAACTATCAATAAAAATGCAGTTTTTAAAAAATGTATCTTCAAATTGTCATAATACTAAAATTATTCCTATTTTTAAATATTTTTTGCTAGACGGAATTATACACCGCCACTAATCCGCACTATAAACGCCATTCAAACAATTCAATGCCTGTTAAACGCCAATGCACCACAAAAACGACGTCGTTACAACAGTTCTATGTTTACTGGGATATAGCTAACAAATAACATTCTGTGATCAGACACTATAGATTTAGCAAGCGTAGACATCATGGCGAAATTCTCTGGGCATTAACAAAGTATACATGTATTTCTGTCACAAAACATTAACAATGTCCAATCGTTTTCCCAATAACTAATGGATAGGTTGAGGGCCGCTGACGACTTTTTATTGTTATATTTACCAAACAATAATGTAAAATTGCAGAATCGATAATATTACTTTGAGTCCAGAATCTAAATCGAGGTAAAACAGTATTTTAAAATTTCTGATCTTCCTGTTTCTAGAAAGATCCGAAGCATAAGTCAGAAAAAAAGAAAACTATAAATATCCCTTTATTTTCTAAGTAAAGTTTCCAACTGGAGTAGCCATTAATTCCATATTGATGTGCCAACAGAAATGTAAACCGAATAATACTGGGTTGTCAAGACTTTGAATTAACATATTTCTTCAAATAAATAAATGACTGCGAAGAAAATTATTAGTGGAAGGTTACTGGCAATTGAAAAAACAATGCATAGTCGTTGTAAGAGGGCTAAAACATTTAGTGTCAAAGTTACTACCTTCCACATCAACTGTAGTACACAGAATTTTAGAAAACTACGCATATCGATAAACTTGTGAAAAACTGCTGCCTGAATTTCCTGGAGAAGAGCAACATAATCGGTCACATGGGCATTTAGGCAACCACAAACAACTCTGACATATTTCCATTTTCAGCAGCTCCTCTGAAACAAATAGGACGTATGCAACTATAAATTTAATATAGGAAACAAGAAACAAATGATCATACAATGGTTTAGAACTACACTTTGTTCAACTAAGCGTGAACAATTGTATCAGGTTACAACATGGAGATGCATGATAGTGTAAGCGGCTGATTCTACGCTATTCAAAGTATATTAGGTTATATTTATATTAAATCTTAAAATTAACTTCATAATTTGCTATAGGGTTGAACATGCCGAAAGCAAAACATTCGGAATCGATCAATGCAAGGCAATTTGGGAAAGTATTTTCTGATTTGAGAGCAGAGGAGATTAAAGCATCCTGTGACATACGTTTACATGTATTGCTACACATTGATTGTGCGATGCATTTGCAAACTAAACAGCAAATCAGAGGCAAAAAACTTTCATTTTTGACAGTGTGCTTGGATTTATGCTATTGGTTTCAGCGGAAAAAAGAAGGCTTTTACAGAAAACAATTCCCTGAATGCGAAGTTGTCTTTTCATAGGAAAAGTAGACGGGCTATATAACCTGGAGCGCTTAATTTTTTGCATAGCCGGTTAACCGCTGCCAAATTAATCGACAGTTTTCTGTAAATTTTTTTTCAAGATACCCAAAACGAAAGTTAACAAGAATTAAATTTATTACAGCATTGCAATTTATAAATTACGTTGAAAGGGAATAGCTTTTGCTGTCCCATGGATGTCTACTATTGTCCATGACTGTACTCGTTTTGAGAGATCTTCTGATTGTAAATTAGTCCAAAATGACAGAAAAAACGCTCAGAACTGGCAAACGTAGCTGGTGACTCCAAATCAGTTTCTGCTGCACAAAAACAAGCCAATATAAGCGAAGTCAAATCTACAGGAATGTATGCAGCATGCACCACTTGCAATACATCGGCACTACGGATACAACACATGTCTCTTCCGTTTTTAATGTTGTATTCAAATTTTGGCGGTTAACAATTATACGCAGTCTGTTCATTACGAATGCTTCCATTATGAAAAATATAATTTATAACGAAATATGAAATTCTCTTAGAGCTTGAAACTGTCGTAACGAATCTATTTTTAACCCCTGCCCCACTATGCTCGTCACAAGGCCATGAAAACGATTCACAAACTTTAACGCAGGAGACAATTACGCAATTGGTTTTACCAATCTACTACAATAGGGAGCTCATTGATTGGATTTTGCAGACAGAGTTTTTCTTGAGACACCTTATGCAATATCGAGCCTACAAATCACCATCTGAATAATATAGAATTGCTGTCATTATTATAATCAATAATTCACATTGAACTAAGTGTTTATGAAGTTTAACGAAACATTTGGGAACAACATAGAAACTACTTAAGTAAGCTTACATAAACCTACCAAATTAAAGTGTATAAAAATGAGATTAATGAGTGATACATGCATAATTTTAAAATGACTGATTAGAACATAATTAGAAGATTAAAGTATGAAGCATTATTTTGACAAACTTGCTTTGAAGTAAAATGTTTGACATGAAGCAACATCAAATGTGATAAGACAGAATTCTGAAAAGAATATAAGCAATTTCGATCATTATATAAACATGCTATAGCTACAAGTATCTAAATTAAACAAAAATTATAGCTAGTGCTTTTCTCACTGACAGTTTCTAAAACAAAAGTGATTTAAAATTAATAAAATTGATGCTACATCAACCTACTTGTTCATATAAAGTTTTTGAATAATGAGCAGCCTACAGTGATATAATTCTAAAAAGTCAAATTGGTGTGGTATGAAACGTAGAATTTGGATTGCTATATACACGGATATTTCTTTTCTGGAATGTTATGTTCCAGCTCTACAAGAGCAACAATGATATACTAGTCAGCAATAATAGAAATCGCCAAAGTCAATGCGCAAGTTCATATTTGAATCTATTCTAAATTTAGACAATAGCATCAACTGGAAACAACCTACATTCTCGAATAAATTAAATGACACAAAAATAGAAAGCAAAAAAACCGTTTTGGTAGAATGTGAGAATTGCAAATCAATATTTAGAGCACACCAATACAGCTGCATAGACTAAAGGAATTCATCATGATTGAAATCCGGTTATTGACACACACCATTATGCATTTTCAGCCATTTCCAAAATACTATAGAAACTACTCTTCATTTAATAAACTTGTTTCACTAAATGTTGGACAGAAAAGGCAGGGCAACTCAATAATAAACGGAGTATTAAAAAATATCACTACTTTTAAATAACCGAATCAAAATTTTAGTGTCACAGGTCTATAATAACAAAAACTAGGAAAGGACAATTTTCTAAATTTTCTATTGTAAACAGGATATGGTGCAATAATGTTTGCAATTAGTGTTATGTTTAGTCAATAAGGTGAAAATGTTTTTGTAAAATATATTTAGACGAAAAATAAAGTAGCATTTATTCTTTGCCAGATAACAGTAATTGTGCAATCATTGTGGTCGTAAGGTCAAAAAAGTAAAAAATTCAGTTTTAGATAAAAATAAGATTAAATAGTAAAATTCTTATTTTTTTGTGGAATAATTATCAAAATTTGAATTCAAGTAACACTAGAAGCTATTATACAAAACCTGAACAAAGTTTTTCACAGCTTTGAAAACTTTTAGCAAAGATAGTAGATTTTCTGTTGAAAATGTACGCAAATTTTGTCATTTGTAAACACTATTTTGTAACAAGGGTTGGCAAAAAGAGTATTTTTTATACAAAAAAACGTTTTAAACGTTCAAAAACGTCTTAACCCTAATCCGGCCACCTGTCTACATATGTAGACATTCAGTTTTCAATGTCATGTATTTTGTGCGCTAAATGATTTTTTTTAGTTCCATAAATATTTCCAAGAACAGCACTCAAATACGTTCAATATGCACCAATTATATTATTTTACTTATTTCTATTAACCACGTTAAATAACTTGACAACAAAGCTGATCGGCGTCAACGACAAATCGACGATAAACTTGCTGCCATACGGGAAATTTGGACTCTCTTCCAATTCAATTTACGACAGTCTTACGTACCATCTGCTGACCTAACTATGGATGAACAGTTGTACGGGTTTAGGGGTAATGACCTGGTAGAGCCTATATGCCTGCTAAATCGTCGAAACATGGAGTCAAGATATTTTGGCTATGTGACGCTCTGAATGGATATGCTCTTGAGTAATTTCCCTATTCAGGCCGGCTCGAAAAGGGTTGAACAGTCGGACTTGAGATGAACATCGTCTTACAGTTGACTGAACATTTCTCGGGAACTGGACGCAATATCTACATGGACAGATATTTTTCATCTTACGAATTGTTCATCAAACTTTTAGAACGAAATTTAACAGCTACTGAGACAATCCAATGGAGCCGACGAGCCGTGTCTCATATAATGAAGTCTACACGTGGAAGAGAGAGGTACAGTAGGGTATTCTTATGGAATCACGCAAACAGGATAACAATGTTGTCGTACGTTCCAAAAAGGAACAAAAATGTCCTGATGTTGAGCTCTCAGCACACATCGGAAGAAATATCCAGTAGAGAAGACCACAAACCAGCAATAATCCTCGACTATAACAAGGGAAAAGGAGGCGCAGATGTCATGGACAGCAGAATAGAAGATTACAGCTGCAAAAGAAAAATCGCTAGGTATCCGATCATCTTTTTCAATATGTTGGATATCGCATTGATCAATTCATTTTTGATAATGGAAATGAACGGCTACATGAAGGATAGAAAGACATTTATCAAAGCCGTTGCTGCCCAGCTGGCTGAAGAAAATATCGACATAAGATGCAGAAATCGGCATGTATATGCTCAAAGTCGTCAAAAGTTTGTTATATGGCGTAGAACCACCATCTAATCCCTTTGTCCTCTCCTCATCCGCGAATTTACCGAGAAAATATCAGAATCCCCAAAGCAGAAAATATACGAGGATCCAATGTGAGTCTTGTTTGCGCTTTATTTGTAAGGATCACAAGAACGTCTCCATCAAATGTATGTCTTACATCGTAAGAATAGATTTTAAATTGACACTTCTCTATAAATGCAATTTCATGGATGAAGTCATTTGTTTTTATTTATACATATAATAATATAACTTCTTATGTGATCTACATACTAGCATCAGAAAATTATGCCATATTAGAGTGATGTTGCTATAACAGTGATTACTTTTGCATAAGATTGAATATTTGCATACTAAAACCATAATCCAAGTGAATATGACATTCGTACTTGGAATATATTACGTACATTGTAAATATTTCGTAAATGAGGATCTTTGGGAAAAAATAATCTAGTAGTTATAGATTATCGTCAATTCTAATACAAAACAAAAAATGTTTTGAGCACAAATAACACGGTTTTCCTATTTGTCTACACATGTAGACAGGTGGCCGGAATATGTTGGTACAAATATGTGGCCGGATGAGGGTTAAAACAATGTTTGTTTTGCTTTTAAGACAAAACCAGTTCAAACTACGAAAACTTTGCGAAAAACACATAGTGGCAAACATTGAAATATGATAAGCTTATCAACATTCATTTTTCTTTTCATACATGTTCAAAAACGTAAGTTTTGCTATTTTTCGGTAGAAAATCGGTTATAAAAGTAGGAATGGACGAAACCCAAAACTATTTTCCAAACTTTCCTATATAAATTTGAAAAAACATTAAAAAACCACTGCAAAAAAACAGTGTTTAAAATCAGAGGCGCGTTTAGGATTTTCAAAACGGGGCGGGGGGAAGTGAACATGCCAACTCTGTTTGTAACACGTATTAAGCAATATATACTAAGTGTGAAGTAGCTTTATTTTTATCATTAACCCCAAATAGAGTCAAAATTTCTTAGTTTTTTTCAATTTTAGTGGTCAAAATACTAAATTATTACGTCAAAAAAGAATCGCCCTGGCTTTGACTGAAATAATTTTTTTCGAACATAATTAGAAGAACAATGAGAGATAAGAAAAAGTGATAAAGTGATAATACTGAAATTAAATTATACACAGATTTGTGTGAGAAAATTAAATACTTCAAGCATCGATACTTAAGTGCATTGATTTCTAATGAGAACGCGATCCAATTTGCATTGTTAATTGATAACAGCAAGTTGCAGAGCAATTGGTGTGATAAGATTTAAATTTTGAAAAATACATACACTATACGCTAATAAACGTACAACGAAAATGGTAAAACCTATAAGGATTCTTGCAAATGACTACATAGCAAATTTTAAAGATAATATCCTAATTACAATAAATGAATGGAATTTTCAAGTGTTGCATTCAACAACACAATCAATTTGTATGATATTTTGAGTGTGTTAATTCAATATTCTCGTTGAAAATAGAAATGATAAATTCTATAAATGCAGTAACTGTATATTCCAGTAATACATAAACCATATACAAAGAAGCAAAATAATGGAATTATTCATCTACCACAAAGCAAATCTTCTGACAAAAATCAATTAAAACCGATTGCAAGCGAAAATATTGAATGGAGCTAGATTAACATCTCCATGCAATTTAAAAATCAAAATAATGAAAGTGAGAAGAATTCCTTAACTGCAAACCAGCTATTACCCAACAGACTCGATAAAGCATTGAATTGCCTGGCTTTACCTGACCGAGCAAAACAAAATAAAGGTAATTAAACTACTATAAACAGATACATTTACATTATCAACATGCTGTAAACCCCTACATGAAAGTTCACAAAATTAAATGTACATTGATAAATTTCTTTCGACGATATTGCTGTTCTAACACACATTCATAAAAACTACAAGTGAAAACAAATAAGAAATCACAATATGGTAATTGTGTATGAAGAAAACAATTGTATTAATATCTAAATTTTAAAAAATGCGAAATTTAGTTTGAAACTGATACTATTTATCGCATATAATAATTAATATTCGCTTAAAAAGAACTCTTATTTAAATATATAAAAACTTATATCTAACCATCCATTGTTCTCTTGTCTGATTGGTCCGTCATGTTTAAAATGGCAGCGCCTACGATGACTAAAGCAACAATAACGATGGATAGCAAAGTTAAAGAAATGGTAGTTTCATACACTTTGCCAGCGAGACCCTAAACAGCATAGTTTAAAATATTCACTTAAACTCATATATATTCCTAAACTATAAAAAATGTATATAGTTAATTCAAAATAGAATTTGCAAACGCGTTGAGACACAGTATAGAAAATCCCATCCACATTTGTATTCGCAAGTATTAAACAGATTTTTATGCATCCCAGATGTTACTTAGATTGTCAATCAAATTAATTATCCCAAAAGTTTTCACAACGAACGATGTGTTGAGGCTTGTTATTTAAAAAATTGTTGATGATTACTACCATTTATTTGAATAAACGTATAAAATTACGAAATACCTTTTTGTGAGGCAATCCTTCAGACTCTGTGAATAAATAAGCAAATGGGAGAAGAATATAGAGACTGATGTTAGAAAAAAAGAAAACGCAATTCCACAATCCTAAAAATCACAATTAGCAAAGGGACTCAACGATAGCTGTACCATGCACTAGAGAAGAACTGAGCCATTGCATGTAGTAATTTTTCGGGTAGGCCAATAAAAATTCATTGGTAAAAATGGAAAATGGCAGAAGAATCATTGCACCGAAAGATGTTGCCAATGAAAAATTACAAAGCCACAAACTAAAACATTTTGAATATTAACTGAAGAAAAATTGTGTAGTATTAATGGAAGTAAAATATTTGAAACAAAAACTGCATTCAGTAAAGGTCATGTATTACATACACACAACACTATTCTCAAATAAACAGTGTTGGTAAGAAACACTATAAGCTTCATTGAGTGTGGGGTGACAATTAAAAACACGCCAACTTAAATTTTCGTATAAGGTCCTCACTTAAAATGAAATTACATATAATTACATATATATATATATACATATATATTGCACCGCACATATAAACGCTAGGCGTAACATAATGATCTGTTGCATCACATTTTTTCAAATAAAAAAATTTTTCTCGTGAATTTTCTATTATTTCATGTTTTTTGAATTGTTCACTATTGAGAAACGGCCTCACAATTCAATTCCTTATTAAAAAAACTGATGCAAATTAATCTAAAATATGATATTCATCTAAAGTTATTTCATTGAAATTGCTTATTTTAAGGCATTCAAGTACATCAATTCTATTTTCAAACAACAGAACTCATGTTAAATGTATAATAATACAAAACTAAGTTGTGAACTAATTGTTTTTTTACAATTTTTGTGTGCAGTGAGGTACTGCAATGCGGTTTTTCAAGTTCATATGAATAGAAATCAAATAAATTAGTAGCAGCCGCAAGTGCAAAATAATAATAACGTGCCATTTTCTATGAGTGCTCAGTTTGGCCACATAAGCCTTTCGTGTATTAAATGACATAGTGTCGTTTTGGCAGTGAAAAATTAGAAGCAAACTGCGTCAATAACGTTAAAACTAATGAAATATTAGGTCTCCAAGCAGGGTCTACTCTAATAATTGAAATAGATAGCGATTAAAAAAGTGTGAATATTAACAACACATTGTTTTGGAGATTTTTAGAGATAAAGAACTGACATATCTAAAAACCAAAAATAGTGTCATGCAGAATGGTTGAAACCCTACAAAATGTAATAAACAGCTGTCCACAGGTTTATTATTTGTGGCGAAGGAAACATCTTCACAAGCCTACAAAATCTAAAAAATTAAGGCGTTTTTTTCAATGTATGAACATAATGAAATAATGACAAGGATATTTAAATAAAAATGTATAAAGTAGGGCTTAACTCAAAACGTCATACATCAGGTTTTAAAAGGACCATTATATGTTGAACATTACAATTGACCATAATATGCGAAAATAGTAAAAAATTTGAGAAAATAAAAAATTCATTTATTTTATTATCAGAAGATGCATTATTTGATGTGCTTAAACGCATGAGAAAAAAAACTTTAGTAAAAACTTTTTAAATGAGAAACACACATGGTTCGTTGTAACATTAAGAAAGTGACTTTGTTGGTCCGTTGTAATCAAAACTCCCGATTAGTATGGTACAACGGACGATTTTATATATTTATATACATAAGAGGAGCTTTGTGTATGCATTTTTTATATATATAAAATCGCAGTTTAATTGTTTGTGTCTGTGTGCGGCACATTGTTAGATATGGAAAATCAAAAAAGTGCAACAGATGTCCTGATAAAGTTTATAGCTAGAATAGACAAAACTAGGGAGCTAAACACAGTTTTCAAAGATAAATTCAATTTACAGTAACTGTAATGATCCAGCACGAGTTATATATTAAATAAAAATTATTTTACTTAGAGCAAGTTGCAAGATTTGCTGTGCAAATTTGTACAGGGCAAACGCAATCAAGATTCCAATTTTGAATGAACACGGTGGTTTTACCATCGCATCGATTTCCAAATTTTAAACAAACAAACGAAATAGTCTTCAGCAATAATAGAAATAGGAATATGATTTCTACAACAACCACATTAGTTTAATTAAAGATGAAGCTCTACATAACTTAGCTACTTTTATAGCTATTTAAAACGACCATATTCCAATAGTAGCAAACGCGGGATGTTCATTAGTATTTCTTAGAATACAAATATATAAAAGGATTGAACTTAGCTATCTCCGAATTTACGAAGTTCCGAAAACATATTTCTGCAATCATAAATTTTGTAAACTAAAATTGACCACAACGTTTTTAATATATAAGCTATTTGGACAGTTTTAATATATCACATGCGAAATTTGACTGATTAATTGAAAAAAAGAATAATTCCGAGGAACTAGGGGATGTCTGGCAAACTAATTCGCAGCGCTGATGTAAACAATTGAACGATGGATATGCTCAAATTTCTGACATTGAACCTGACAAAAATATAAAACTAAAAAAAGTTATTCAACTTGTTTATGGTGAAGAGATCAATGAGCGCTTGGAAATGTTATTCCACGCGTCCTGTCAATGTACATACAACGACGTGAACAATTCTTCTCAATATTTAGCTAATTTTTATAAGATCGGACCCGATTACAAAATAAACTTTTTTGTAACACCTATATTACCAAAGTAGAATCAATCGTAGCTAGCCTAATATCTGACAAATTTAAGCCTGAATGTACGTCCAATGGTGCATCACGTCAAGATAAAATTTGCATGAGCACTGACATGCAAAAATTTCTAAACAGTTGTCTATTTCAGGCATATTGATGTATCCAGTTTCAGTAAAGAATGCTTTATAAAATTTCAAGTGCAAAAATTACTTCAATAGTATAGGCGCCAATACCAAAGATTATTATATTTAAGAGAAATTGAAATCACAATACTTTCTAAGGAAATTATATTATTATATTATATTATTAAATAATTTAATATAGTTGTAGCAATGGGTGCACGTTAGCTAGACAGAAAGTTCAATGTTCAATTCAAATGATGTAATATTAATAATATTTATAGACTTTAAAAGAAGAAAATTCGGAACAATTATAATCATTGATTCATTATGAATAATAACTAGTACAATAACTTACGGAATGCGATAAACGAAGCCGTCATCGTCATCTAAAAAGTCAAATTCAAAAGATTTTAGATGGAAAGTAAGTCTAAACATCAAATTAAGTCGATAAATAATCAAATTTTGATTTCGCAAAGTATATGGAATGAGTAAGTAAAGATGTTATGCTCTCGACCTTTGTTACGTTGAGATCAATGTTTGAAATTGAGATTAAATCTACGATTGACACTCATATTTATTAGCCACGCTACATCAATTAAAAATAAAATGATTATAAAAACATAAGTTGGAAGCAAAATTTGACATATTTACTGTGTTGTAATAAAAGAACCTTAGCAGTAATTGAGATATTAATAAATATTTTAATGATTTAATATATTAATTCGTTTATAAATTCCTTTTTGCTTGCTTTTACATACTCATTTCGTGCATAATAGTAGTGATGAGATTGACACATTTTTTGCTTTATGTTATGATATGATTTGAATTTATCAAAATCAGACGTAGCAAAAAAACCATCGCTTCTCCAACTTATATTACGGAGAAGTATTAATACGCATATAAAGGTCAAAAGCGCATGCATCAACCATATTGAATTATTACAGTTGACGTTGAAATAATTAGCAATTCCACATTGTCTCTTCATTTAAGAGAGCCATAGAATGTAACAAATGGAAAATTTTTGCCGTTAAAGTTTTCCATTAGACATTTAAAGATTCAAATACAGTAAGTTGCTACAATTTTTTTGTTACCCCAAATCCAATGAGGGCAGCACACGGGAATAACGGAGGCATCTATATCAATGCAGGCCTATACAGGTTAATACTTTAATCGAAAATAACGTATGGTAATTTTCTAAAAATGGTAAAAGGTATAAATCCAAACACTGCAATAATAAATACATTAGGAAGCTCTAATTCACATACGTAGGAAGAATATATTGGAATTATTTTTAAACAAGTTTTATCAGAGATTTACCTGTTAAAAAATCTTGCACCCTGATCTAATACCGACTCACTTACAGGGAAAGTATTAATTTAAAATGTAATGCTGCTTAAAGAACTGCCGCAATTCTAAAGAACTATAAAGAAATAAGAAAACATTAATAATGTATTCAAAATATGTTGGGTAAAAGATACATTTTTAGAACTTTATTGTAGGCATTTGGCCACAAAGCAGTAGTCACAAGGAAATTTAGAATAATAATATTATTAGTATTTACCATATTTCACAAGACTACTGTAAATGTATATTAAATATAATATCTGTGGGACAATCAATATATCAAATGATTGCCTAAATAGTGTTGTTATATCATCAGCATCACTGTGGAGACACATTGTGATTCTATATTTCTAACAGGATTACTAAGAAATCAGGGATCTTGGAATATTTAATTAGAAACTTTGAATATCTTACTCGGATTTTTGATCGACAAAAATTGTGGTTCACCCTATAAGAATATATGAAAAAACAAAATATTTAAGCAGAAATTATGTGCTTAGCTAAATTGGAAACTGGATAATAATGTGCTAAGCAATATATAATAAACAGATGAATTGCAAAAAGCACAATAATTACCTGGAAAGTATTCGTCATTAGATGCTTTCCTTCGAAATCTTTTGATTAATGTGTGTGAAGCAGCATATAATGTGAAAAAAATAAAGGCAGTCACCTACAAAATTATGTTAAATATTTTTTAATATTAACTGTCAATACATATTCTACGGAACTAGCAAATCACAAATACATTCAAGAAATTAAACTTAACTATTAAATGCATTTAAATACTGGTTAAATCTTTTGCAACATAAAAATTGTGTGATTTACATTTACATCGACCAGGCGAGCATAATTACAAACAAGGAAAGTGTACATTTTCGATGGCAAACAATAATTTCAACAAAGAAGCTTTGCATTTAGAAACATGCTACACTGTACGTGACTATTTTCCAGCGCAGCATAAGAGTAAATTAAGTCTTTGAAACTAGTGATAAAACGACTAAAAACATCTGAGCATATGCACAATTGCTTAGAACGATACTATTAGTTATTATAATTATTTATTTCAATCTATAACAAATATTTCGATTTTGTATGTATTAAGCCCCTTAGTTTACATAAAACTGATCCCCATGATTCATTGTCATTTTCAACTGAAAGTCTTAATTCCCATTGACAAAACAAAGTCACATTTTTAATTCCAGAAATTTACAAATCCGTTTCGCATTGCAATTTGTATAATCATGTGGTTCCCAGCGTAAAGTTTTATCATTACAAATCTTGATTTTAATCTACGCCCGTCCCCTACGCTCGTAAACCTGAATTATTTACCGTCTGCTTTTTAGAAGATATGTAATGTTGACTTCATCAGTTTACATTTTAGTAGTGAACTTATAAATATTAATGCTTTATTGTTCAAAGCAGTTGCGATGAAATATTAATCAAAATATAACAGCAGTTTTTGTGTTAAATGCATTTATGAAAAACCTCCGAACTAAGACATACAAGACAATTTAAATGATAAAAGTGATACTATATATATAAAATGTTGCGAAAACCAAGAGAAAAATTCAAACAATGGAATATCATTTAGTAAATTACTAGTAAAAGAAAAGCATGTTATCAATACAATTACTTCTAAGATTTACCGCCAGAAAAACATTTAAAATACTGAAAATCATTTCACAGCTTAAACAATAAATGAAAAAAATTATAAAAAACACGCATTATAAAATTTATACTATATCAAACTGGAAAAATTCATTTGCAAAGTATTGCTTCATGCTTAAATTGTGCTTTGAAGAAATAATTATAAAAGTACCAAAACGACGCGAGTGGCATTGTGAAATTCTTCCTCTTTTGGAGTGGTTTCGAACTGTTTATCCCATGGGTCACTTCCGCTAACCTGCATTGCAAAAGACTAGTCATGAAAATAAGACTGAAATATTAAATAAATGAAAGAACTATTAGAAATATGAAATCAAAATTAAAAACGTATTATATTAACTACAAGATTTACAAATACAAATTGAAAGCTTTGTCTATATTGTGGTTAATCGTATTGACATGAAACATTTCGTATTGATAAGAAGGAAAGAGAATGCTTAATAAATTCGTAAAATTTAACTTCGTAATTTATAACATCATATATAATCTAAAGGATTTCTAGCAGTAACTTTAGCTCCGTGAAATTTAATGTCATAAATTTCATAGACGTTAATTCCATAAACTACATCATAAATTAGGGTTAGGGATAGGGTCATGGTTAGGGTTATGGTAGGGTTATATGTAAATTTCATCAATATATATATATATATATATATATATAATATATAGTTATTCCTCAAAACTTCCTGATTTTTAAAAATTTATAAGGTAATATACGAAGTAAAATTTTTGAAGAAGTTCTATACTAGTAAATTTAATAAATGAGCAGAAATAGTAAAAGTATATTTTTATATCAATTGAGTTGAAAATATTCATTTAAAACACTTTCTTATGTTTGATGTGCTATCATCAATATTTAAAGTACCAACTATTATTAATGCTCCCCTCAAGAAATTGGTTAAGAAATTACATTAATCAAGGCTTTCAAGGCTAGTATAAGTTACTTGGTCCAAGTTTGAGTTTTCACATTTTAGCTCAAGTTCAAATATTTTTAAAAAGAAAATTTAGAGTTTGATAAAAATTTTTCTAATTCTGAGTTTTTTTTAAAACAAAGCTAAAATATAATTATTTGCGTTTCATAAAGAAACTGAAATTCAATTTTTACTGCATTTTTAGTGAATTTCAATCAAGTTCAAAATTGAGTTTTAATAATTCATTTCAGAGTTTTGTGAGCTCATTCAACTTTGAACTCCTAATATTCCAAGTACACAAGCACCCTGCAAATAGAAAACACATTGTAGCATAATCCATCAAATAAGCTGCTGAGAACTAAGATCAAAGAAAGAAAGAAAAAAGATGGAGATGATTAAAAATAATTAAGCAAATTAGAAAATTAGTAGTGCTAACTAAGATTTATTAATTAAATACAAAATTGTGAAATTAAATTCTTGTTGATAACTCAATTTTACAAAATGTTGAGGGCGAAGTAGTTTCTCATTATTTTTACCAAACTAGGCAAAATGCCTAGTTAATTTAAAAATAATAAATTAACAGGTACTAGTTTGATTTAGAATATAAATAAGATTAAAACATTGAAACAATTCTTGAAGTAAATTCCTTGGAAATCTTATTTTGCTCTATTATCAGGTTTGATTAATTATTACAAATGTCAAGCTAAATAGTTTGTGTTGAGTAGTGGTCAGGATCCCATGACAGGCACAATTCTAGCTTCTTTGCCCCTGATAATGAAATGCACTTAAGTTAGGGGTATGACTAGGAGTTTTTGATTACCTGTTTAGCTGACTAATGATTGAATTCAAGCAAGCATCTGATAATAAATTTAATAAACAGCTAGATAGCCAAATGTAAGTTATATATTAACTCTTTTTGTAGATCCAAATTGCTGACTATAAAGTGATTGATAATGAGACCATTTGTTATATTAATTTTTCTTACATGTAGGTTAGGAAGCTGCTAATTATTTATTTAGTAATTTGAATGCCAATAGTTTTTTTGGTAATGGCAAAATGTTTACTAAGTAATTTGAATGCCAATATATGTTTGGTAATATCAATATATTAATTTATCTAACTTGCTAACAAAGCATGTCATGTTAAGGTTGCAATGAAACTTATTTATTGAAATGAAAACACAACAACACACATTACAATAAGAGTTTAGGTCAAGTTGTGTCTATTATTTAGTATGCACTGTTGTAGGTTAGGGTACACATAATTAACTTTGTTGAGCTAAGTGCTGAAAATACTTTGGAGAACTTGGACTGCTGAATCTGTTGCTGACAAGGAGAGCAGCATTGGGCAGATTCCCAACCATTGGGAGTACTGTGAAATTACTTCACCTAAATAGTGATGGTTAATGTATCTGGTAATTACAGTTATTGGAAACATATTAATAAAAATGCTAAGCAGACAAAGACAGTTAGATCTGTGGCTGCTGAATTTCCATAGAGCTAAAGAACTAGATTTAGATAAATGTTCATTGGGCCTGGTAGGAGATGTTACTTCACCTAAATATTGATTGTTAATATATCTGTTAATCAATGTTATTGGAGAAATATTAAAAAAGTGTGAAGCAGTCAAGAACAGTTAGATCCCTGCCCACCAAGTTGAGAGAACCAAATGACTAGATTTGGATAAATGGACATTGGGCCTGGTAGGAGATGCTACAACATTGAAAACCAGGATTTTTGAGTTGAGTTACCTGGTCTGATTTCAAATTTTTGCAGTTCAAGTTTAAGTATTTTTTTCCAATTCTGAGTTTCTTGTATTAAAATAAATTTTATTTTGC
This sequence comes from Hofstenia miamia, assembly GCA_900660155.1. Lineage (NCBI taxonomy): Eukaryota > Metazoa > Xenacoelomorpha > Acoela > Hofsteniidae > Hofstenia > Hofstenia miamia. The sequence goes on along the minus strand of CABFPE010000620.1, from coordinate 413,238 downwards.
AACATTTCCAAGTTATATAAGCTAAAAAATAGTTCTTTACCATTTATAGAGAAACAAAAACTTCAAATAATTCAATTTTTACTGTATTTTCAAATGAATTTTCAATTGAATTCAAATTTGGGTATTGAAAATTTCTCTTTTGAGTTTTTTGATTGAGTTTTACATGCTTATTTGAGCTTGAGTTTTTGCATTCTAGGTACTCAAAAACCCTGTTGAAACCAGGGTTTTTAAGTTAAGTTTAAGTTACACAGGCAGAATTCAAGTTTTTATATTTCAAATTTGAGTCTGAATATTTTTTTAAAAAAAGTTTTTTCTATTTCTGAGTTTTTTGGGGTAAAATCATTTATTTTACAAAAATTCTGATTGATGAAGAAATTGAAATTTAATATAATTTAATTCTCATGGTATTTTCAATTGGATTTTCAATCAAGTCCATGTTTGAGTTTTAATGATTTTTTCCAAGTTTTTCCAATCAAATTTATTGAGCTTTATTGAGTTTCAATTCTTAACATTCTGAGGACTTGAAGACCCTGGTTTCTATTACTTCCCAAAATTATATTTCCCCCAAATCTGAAATCACCAAAAATTAAAACAATTGGAGACATGATTTCATTGAAATTGTAATTATATTTTTGAATAAAAAAATGTAAGTAAACAAATGTAAGTAACTGCTATAATTATAAGCATTGACATATTTATCAGCTCTTTGAAACTCTGTTTAGATATAATATAGAAATTTAATAATTTTAATTACTTTTGTAGTTTGTCTTTTATTGTCATAGATAGCTAAATTTTAGTGTTTAATTGCTATTTTTGTAATTTTCTATTGAAGGTGTTTTCCTTTCAATGGCATTTTATAAAGGAAGAAATGCATAATTGATTGTTGAAAAATTTATAGGCATCAGTTATTTTAAAACCAGCACATATATTCTTGTAATCAACATTTTTTATTGAAAATCAGCATAAATAAGACAGGAAGATGAACAACATCAGGCAAGCATAGCTAAAATTATATTATGCTCATTAGGGTGGCCCTTATTTGTAAATTTTCAAAAATTTTGTCCCTGACCATTTAAAGTGCTTACATTTCACTAAAAAATCATGATTGTGAAATTATAACTTTACATAGGTATTTTTAGGCATATCATTAGCACTCAGCATTCAAATGGCAGTGAATTGTAATTTAAGACAAGTATATTGATGCCTACATTCAAAATGCATCTTTAAAATGTTCAATTTCTCCATCATATTGTTTATTTCAACATGGTGAACAGCAAAACACCAACAAAATCGTTATCAGAATTTAATTTGGGAAGGGGAGGGGTGTGAATCACCTCATAAATGAAACTTAGAGCACTTGGCCCTACCTCATGAATCAATCCTGATCAATGTGGAAAGACAAATACAGATCCTAAATTTGACTATTTTGATCTTAGTTCAAGTTTCAAATTGTAGAGGTGAACAGATTACAAGACATCAACAACTGCTGTTTTAGCATTGTGTACAGTCACTGAGGGCCCTAAGTTTTACCTTTATTTAATTAATGGCACTTTTCTTTCATTGATTTGGTGCTAATCTTTGATTAATTTAGTGATTTTAATGATTTTCAATGATCAAGTTGGACATGTAATTACTTGTTTGAATTGCAAGGGAAATTAAGTGAATTTGTAAACAGTAAATATTTACATTTTTCTGTATAAAAGTAGGGAAACCATTGTAGCAAATGTCAAATAAATTTTGTCTTGCTGGATACTGTTCACTTTTTCTTATATTTAATATCTCTAACCTTTTTTAACTTTGATATTGGTTTAATACAAATGCATCTGTAAGATCTGGTGATTATGTGGGAGGAACTCTGCTATGCCTGGGGCAACAACTCACTCCTGGACAGATGGTAGTCCATATTGTGGTCACTTTAGGGCTAGGCCTACATATAGGGAATAACAACTGTAACATCTATTGATTTGTACATGCACTTAAACAATACAATGCAAATATAATATGCTGTTGGCATACAAGAATACATGGCAATTACATGTTATTATATCTTATTAAATGAATTGAGATAAGAAGAATGCTGAGCTAAATTATTTTATTGAGCTAGAAATTAAAACTAGAGACACAATTAGCACCTTGGCTAGTAAGGATGGTTTTTCATGATTTGGCTTCAGTGTGATGCTATGTGAATTGGTCACTATCTTTAATACTGTGACATAATCCATCAAACTATCATGTGTGGTCAATATGAGAGAAAGAATGGATGAAACAAAGACTAAAAATATTATAATGATTATAATAATTAATATGTAAGCACATGATAGGATTGATTATTTGATTTTGTAAAATGTTTTGTGCAGTTATACTTAAATTATGCTCAACAGTATTTGACAAAACAATAGATGGCCAAACAGCATACTCTAACTAACACTGATGTTGCGTAACTATTAGCAGAACTATAAACCAAGGGAAAACTGTAAACAAGAATCAATTAAACAGGTACTAGTTGAGTATTTGCTTATTTACTATGAAGTGCTATAAATATGTTTGAAATGATATACTTGCTGATGAACAAATTTAGTTTGGATTTACTTTTCTCTTGTCAGGTTATTTTATATTCTGATGGAAAGCTAAACATTCAAGCCCTGGGGTAATACTATGGTGGTTCTCACATCTGTTTAAAGTATGCTGGAGCAGCCTCCTGATCAGCTATTCCACAGGGGGGAGGGAGACAGCTGTAATTACCTTTGAGTGCTTTTAAGTTATGAATAGGTATAGGGGTTTTTCACTGATATAGCTTTCCTATTCTTTGTTGCTTGCCAGTTATTATGATTACAATTATTATGTTCCCTGTTGATGAACCTCAGTCAGTTATGGTGTTATCTTACAATTGGTCATTTAGTATTAATGTTATTTAAATCATGTTTTTATATTACATTCATTATCAATTTAATAGTAGAATAAAGTTGCTCATTGTTTCTTATCATAGACCTTCAGCCAACTTATGCATTTGTTTTCTTGCCAGTGGCATTGATTATTTACATGTACAAAGGGCTATTTTGTATTACTATATCTGTAGGGCTATTATATGTAGGGCTTGATAACAAGCTCAAGCATCCAGGTTGCTGTAATCAATCCTCTTTACAATTTCATAATAACAAAAACAATCAATGCACTAAATTCTTAAGTAGTTACAAATCCCCTCACACTGAGTTCACTATTCACACACTAATTCCATCAACAGTTTCCACTACAAAGATGAAGCTTGTTTTATAGATGCAGCTGATTGGTGTGTATCTTGAACTGCATGGCAAACCTTTGGGTGTCAATCCTGTCTTCCATTCTCCACTTGTTACCTAAATGAGTTGTAGTGAGTTAAGCAGTTAGAGAGGCTAATGTGTATTAAGTTAAGTTAATAAACTGAACACTCATTTTGAAGGAGAGAATTAGGAGAGTGTTGAACCTACTTATAGTGTTAACTAAGAAAAGTAATAAGTTACTATGAATTCAATATGAAAGTGGATTGGCATGATTCTACATGGTGACTGTGACAGGCACTTGAAGAGCATGCATGAAGGAGAGAACTGTATAGTGGAAATACAATTGGTGTGGAAAATAGTTAACTTAAGAGTACAGAATGTTACAAACAAGAAGTATTACTTATATGACGTGTGAGTGAGTCAAGATAGATGTTTCTTCTCATTCATAGGAAAAATAAGTGATGCAAGTGAAGATATGACAAGCAACAGTAACCCTAAGCACAACAAAAATGGCAAGGGATATCATGAAACAATTACTTCCAGTAATAATGAAAACTTACATAAGAAGCAGAGGACTAAACCCAAAACACAGAGAACACCCCAAAGTCAAAGAACCCAAGCCAATGTAAATACATCCCCTGAAAGTCAGAATTCGCTGATGGAAATAATTTTGCAACCAGAGAGAGAGGGTGCAGAATTTTTGATAATTGAATTGACGAAAATAATAGAAAATATCAACAACAAAAGATGAGAGTTAACGTTACAAATAGAAAACTTAACTCAAAGAATGTTCGAGATAGAGATGGCAAATGCTGAAAAAGATAAATGAATTGAAGAAATTACACAAGACACTAGTCTAAGGCTAACAGAGCAAAGAAATGTATTTCAAAAACAAATTGAAAAATTGGTAGAAGCGAATAAAGAGATAAAAGTGCAAAGTGAGAGGTTGCAACAAATGATGACTCAAATGCATGAGGAGAATGTTAGCCTAAGAGAAGATAATATCTTGAAACAGCTTGAAATAGACAATTTGAAAGATGAAATTAGACTAATATCATTGACAAATGAAGAAACTAGGGATGAAGATAAAGGGAATGTTGAAGTAATAAAAAGTATGGTAATACAAGAGCCAGAAAAGTTAATTGGAAGCATACCAATGAAGGAAGCCCACACTGAAATGTACAAAGACTGTCAAACAGAAGACAAATTTGTAGAAAAATTGGTTGTGAACATAACAAAGCAAGTTAAAGAAAAGTGCAAAAACCCAAGTGAAACAAAACCAATATATGAAGAAATGATATTGTCAGAGGAGGAAGATAATGATATGCCAGCATGCAAAGCAATACTGCTTAAATTTATGGGGAGAGTAGACAGTTACTCGCCTACATTTAAAGAATGGATTCAAATGTTTGAAATGAGTATGAAAGAAAGAAAAGTGCTACAGAAGCAAGTGGCAGCAAGATTTCCTCTATACTTGGGAGGAGCAGCATACCAGCATTATTTAGTATTAGATCTGGAAACTAAAACATATTACAAAAAACTAATAGGAGAGTATCAGCAGTATTAAGATGATGAAAGTTTCAAAAGTCAGTATCAAATGTTATTAAATAGTCTGAAAATGAATAAAAGGGAAGATCTGCGTAATTATATGTTGCAAGTGGAAAGATTACTGAAATTGAGTTTCAGAGAGAGAGCACATACTCCAAATATGACCTGTTTTCAGATGTGTATAAGAGATTACCAGAACCAATAATGATAAGAAAAGGTTTGAGGATACAGGTTACTATGGAAAATAATGCCTGAATTAATGAAAAGTCAGTGATAACAAAAGTAATGACAAGTGGAATTAACAAAATAAGGAAAGATGAAAATGGAAAACCAAAAGACAAGATTATAAAAATAAAGTTAAAGGACGGAACAGTGAAAAGGATAAATAGGAAAGACTTAAAATGTCAAACATGTGGAAAAAAAGGCCACATGAAAAAATATTGCAAAAGGCAAATTAACTTTATCAACCATAGATATGGGAGCAGTAATATCAATCATCACTGACGAATGTGTGGTGAAAATAGGATTTGACAACAGAAAATTGAAAAGTGAAAAAAGCAGACTACTAAACGCATCAGGAGATTACATTGATATAAAAGGTAAATTAATGGAAGTACTGATGAGAATTGCTAATACTACATTTTTGCAAACGTTTACTGTCTTTGATACAGAGAAGAATTCACTACCCTATGAGGTTATATTAGGGAATGACTTTTTAATGGACAACAAATGCATTATTGATTACATGAACAAAACCATATCAGTGCAAGAGGAAGTAGTGACAACCTGCAAAGAGGAGGAAGACACAGAAATAATACAATTTCAATTAAAGGAAGATATAAAGATTCTATCAAATAATTGGAAGATGTGTCAAATACAAACAGAGAAGAACAGAATGGCTGAAGTCATGATCTATGATCAGAAGGAGATCAATGCAAAGAAGTTATCAATTCCATCAAGCTTGTGTGTATTAAAAGAAGGTACGGGAACCATACCAATGTTAAATGCAACAAACCACGTGGTTAACATAAAAAAGGACACCTTAAAACTAAAAGGGAAGAAAGTGAAAACTGAAAAAACGATGGTAAACAAGGCAATCAATATAGTAGAAGAAGAAAAAGAATATCAAATACCAGAAGTGAATGATGAAGACTATCAGCATCTGAGTGAAGAGGAGAGAATAAAACTAATAGATACTGAAAAAACACGCCAAAATATTTAATTATGGTGAGATAAGCATGGGCAAAGCAGTGGGAGAGACGCACAAAATAGTGACAACAACGGAGGAACCAATAAGATTGCCATGCAGGAGAGTCCCTGAAAATTTGAAAGAACATTATTACATGATTTTGAATGAATTGATAGACAACAAAATAATAAGACCAAGTGAGAGTCCTTATGCTGCGCCAACTGTCTTTGTAAAGCAAGGAAATAAATATAGACTCTGTATAGATTTCCAGAAACTAAATGACATTACTAAGAAAGATGCCTATCCACTCCTGAGAATAGAGGACATCATATATGAAGCCAGTAAGAATAAATACTACACTTGTATAGATTTGTGTAAAGCTTACTGGCAGGTGCCAATGGAGCCCAAGGACATTGAGAAAACAGCATTTATAATGCCGTACGGGTTATTTGAATGGATGTATATGGCTTTTGGATTATGTAATGCCCCAGCCATGTTTCAAAGATATGTAACAAAAGTTCTGAAACAAAATAATAAGAAAATCGAAAAAGGGATAAGTGTGTATATAGACAGCATATTAATAGCAAGTGACACAATTGAGGAACATCTAGGTAAACTGGACAGAACGTTGAAAATCCTGTATAATTCAGGGTTACATGTCAATAGGAAGAAATGCGAAATTCTAAAAGAACAAGTAATATTCTTGGGGAGACAAATTCAAAAGGGCGAGATAAGAATGAAAAATAATGCAAAAGAAATGATACAAAATATTAGCAGTCTGAAAACAAAAAAGGGTTTCATAAATTATTATGGATCATTCATAGCCAATGTGGCTCATAAAACAGGTAAAATGACAGTGTTACTTAAAAAGAATAAAAGCTTAGAGTGGACATGGAAAGAACAAGAACAATTAGACAACATAAAAGATGAATTAAGTAAGATGCCATCATTAAATACACCCGAGTATGATAAAGAATTCATTCTGGATTGTGATGCGAGTAATGTTGCTATAGGAGCATGTCTAGGTCAGATAAAAGATGGCAAAGAAGTGCTGATACAGTTTTTTAGTCATAAGTTGGAACAAAGTGAGGAAAACTATGGCTCAACAAAGTTGGAAATGTTGGCATTAGTAGAAAGTATAAAGAAATTTTGTTACTTTTTAACAGGCCAAACATTTAGAGTAAGAACAGATAATAGTGGGTTAGCATGGCTAAAAAAGTTTTCAGGCAATAAATCATCAATTGTATCAAGATGGATTGAATACTTGAATGAGTTTAGATTTAACATAGAGCATCAAAAAGGAACATTGCATAAGAATGCAGATTTTTGGACAGTGCTGCCAGAATATCAAAGAGATATTGAGAAAGTGGATGGTGAGAAGAAACGATTTCAATTTATGCCACATAATGAGTACACAGAGTTACCTGATATTAATGTGGATAAAAAAGGAAATACAATAATGCTAATAATAATTAAAGAGGAAATAACTGAAAAAGACATAATCAAAAAGCAGAAAACTGATATGATTCTCAGGGATATATGAGAGAAAATGTATGATGAAAATTGGGTGTTGGGAAAAGAAGCCAACAGTTATTTCCAAAGATACAAATGGAAGTTGAACAGAAATGGACTTTTTTACATAGAAGGAAAGACATTGAGGATAGTGATTCCTGAATATTACAAAAGAGAATTAGTTAGGAAGGTGCATGAAAATGGGCACTTGGGGATAATACAGACAGAAAAAACTTTTAATGCTTGGTTTATAACAACAAGTATTAGAAAAACAGTCAAAGACATTATTAATAAATGCAATACATGTCTGATAAACAATAAGAGTCATTTTCCAGTACAAACTGCACCACTTGAAAAAATAATTGCGACAGCACCTAATGAAATTGTGTATGTAGATCTGGAGAAATTATCACAGGATGATGAGGGACATCAGTATATATTGGTATAGGTTGATAATTTCACAAAATATGCTCGTATGATATCATTAGATTCAACAACAGCAAAAATAGTAGCTGACAAGATTATGAAAGGATGGATTTTAAAGTTTGGACTGATGCAAACAATAATATCAGACAGAGGAGTACAGTTCAAAAGTAAATTGTTTGAGGAGATGGCTAAATTGATGGAAATATTAACTGAAAAGACAACAGCATACCATTCACAGGTGAATGGTGTGGTGGAAAGATTAAATAAAACTATGATTAAATTGATATGAGTTTTAACATCAAGAATTGGAGGTAGAGACTGGAGTAGAAGTAGTAGAATATTTTTACAATACTTCAGTGCACTCAACAATGGGGATGACTCCATATAAAGCCATGTATGGCAGAGAATTGGTGACACTGATGCCAATGCAATACCATATGTACTCTGAAAAACCAGACAATGACTACATAAGGAAAATTAAAGATCAGATAACTGGGATTCACAAAGCAATGTGTCACAATACGAAAAAGTCTGCGATAAGACAAGAAAGAAATTTCAACAAAAAGATATATGGCGAACCACACAGGGTAGGGGACAAGGTTTATGCATACACTCTAATGAGAACACAAGACGTGAACCAAGTGAGAAAACTTAAAACACAGTGGTCAGGGCCATTCACAATTACACAAACACTACCCAACAATAACTATAAACTTAATGACGGGAGAATATTACACTTTCAAAATTTAAAACAAGCAATGGTAAATATAGAGCAAGTAATGCTTGATAAATATGCAGAATTTAAAATCATACAAGTTGATGATGGCATATATGCTGAGATGGATGAGTTGGACAGTGTACATGAAGAAGAATTCCAAGAGGAATATAGACCCAAGAGAGGGGAACTGGAAGTTGAAAGAAGAATAATGCCCCAGAGGGCAGTAAAAAATAAAACAAGATATAACCCCAAAATATGGGATATTAATTTAGTAACTGAATTTAGGAAAAATGAAATGAACGACACAACAATAAATGATGAAAGCCAGGAGAGTAAAAAGGAAGAAGACTCTGCAACCTGATCATCAATTAAAGGACATGAGGATGGAGGAAATGTTGATGAGTTCTACTACCAAAACTAGGTCTCCACAATCCAATTGCCAATTAAAGGTGTGACAATGGAGAACTTGCCACCTAGTAACAAGAGATGATGAGTAAGAAGACAAGCCCCACAATCTGATTACCAATTAAAGGGTATGAATATGGAGCATATGACGCCAACAAATAAGAGAAGAAGAATAAGAAGGAAGTCTCCTCAATGGGATAAATGCTGAGAGGGTACGAGGATGGAGATAACAAAAGAAAGATCACCCTCTACCAAATGTCAAATATAGGGCAGGCAGGTAAGTGAGGGCTATTAACATGACACCAATCATGAAATAAAGGGCGTGAGGTTGGAAACACCAAGTTATGCACACTCCCCTTCAACATCCAGTAGTACTCAATGCCAATTAAAGGGCAAAGAGGAAATCGTCAATTAAAGGACATGAGGATGGAGGAAATGTTGACAAGTTCTACTACCAAAACTAGGTCTCCGCAATCCGATTGCCAATTAAAGGGCATGACAATGGAGAATTCGCCACCTAGTAACAAGAGACGACAAGTAAGAAGACGAGCTCTGCAATCTGATTACCAATTAAAGGGTATGACAATGGAGCATATGACGCCAACAAATAAGAGAAGAAGAATAAGAAGGAAGTCTCCTCAATCTGATTACTGGTTAAAGGGTATGAGGATGGAGATAACAAAAGAAAGATCACCCTCTACCAAATGTCAAGTAAAGGGCAGGCAGGTAAGTGAGGGCCATCAACATGACACTGATCACCAAATAAAGGGCGTGAGGTTGGAAACACCAAATTATGCACACTCCCCTTCAACATCCAGTAGTACTCAATGCCAATTAAAGGGCAAAGAGGAAACAGCATCAACAAGTACTCGATGCCAATTAAAGGGCAAAGAGGAAACAGCATCAATAACCATGAAAGATTGGGAAACACAGCTGATAAGTGATGACTCCAACATGGACATATCAGAAATACCGTCAACAAGTTCACTCCCAACAACAACAAGCTCAGGTATATTCTCATACCAACAAACGTCTACCACAACAAAATCATTGTGATCAGAAGAGAGAGAAAGTCGAATGTCTAAGATAGGGAAAGAAAGGTTTCACCCCTATATTATCGCTAACAGAAAGATGAGATACAACTCATACAACAATTTGTCACCAGAAATGAAGTGACTGATAAGAGGAAGTACCTCCACAAAGGAAAATGAGAGTTATTCAATTCTGATTGTAATTGACAAGAAGAATTGTCCCACATGTATTATGATAATAGCGTACACAGTGGAAATGAAAGAGCAATTCAATAGACCTTATTTTAAAAGCACAGTACACATCATGTTCAATGAACAATTCACATTAAAAGATGTACAGAAATTAACGAAAAACATAGAAAAAATTATAGCAGAGTGTGAACAGGTGAACCTGGACAAAAAGCATTTAACAGTGGTGTATTTTGTGAAAAATAGTGAAATTGGATCAAAGAAACTTAAGTTGAATATAGAAGAAATGCTAAAAATAGCTAAAAGGTATAAGACAAGAGTAATAATCATGCTTGCTCAAAAAGAAGAGGAGATTCCAAGATTTATAAGAGAAATGGAAATAAAGTTAGACAACCTATTCACGTTAAACCGTGGAACACCTAAAATATCTGAGCTCATAAGGATGGACCTACAGATTAATGAATTGGCTCCAGCAGAAAGAATCATGGTAGAACCAAAGATTGCAATCAATATGTACTACCAAACAAGAACAATGGAATTATTAGGGATGAATGAAAACTTAGAAGAAACTGGCAATATATTTCTCAAATGTAGTTTAAACCAGACGCCTGAACACTTAGAAAAAATACCAAGAGTATGGTCAGAGATCAAAGCAGACAAACTGATTCATGAAGAATGGCCACTGATCAACATAAGATCACCAACAAAGAAATATCACAAAAGCATAGAAGCAATGTTGTATGAAACTAAACATGCATATGAAATGGAAGCCAAACAAAATTTCAAAACTCAATCAAAATTAATGCACCTGAGATCAGGGCCAGAACCACAATATGGATACTAGTGATTGCATTAACAAGTAATGAAAAATTGGTGCTGCCTATAATGAGAAAAGAATGGAGACAAATAGCCAGACAAAAGAAATACGAAATATCTATCACACCTATTCCCACAAACATAAAACAATGGCTGTTGCAAAACGTTGAAATGTTACCTCTATCACCCACGAAAAAAGTGCAGCAAAGGTTTGAAAAACACTTCACAAGACTATTGATGCAACAACATACATTGGGAAGACCAAGTGTGATAGAACTCACTAATAAGACAGGCATTTGTCCGAGTGAAATTGATATACTAACTGATGAAACCAAGAAGTATATGTGGGGAGCAACTTCCAACACGAAATTACAAGCACTTAAATTTCAACCTTGGCTTACAACACGTAATCTAATGAGAAGAGAACATGCAGAAACACTGCAAACAATAAAGTTAGTAGAGGAAAAGAATGTACATAAGGTGATAACAAAGGAAATAAGAAAATATTTAAAAGATTATCCCCAATGTGCGTACACTAAAATCATAAAATGATCAGAGACAATGAGAAAGGAAGGGAAAAACTGTCCTATTGAAATCATTGAAATGGTGAGCAAAAGTAAAGAGGAAATGGAAATTGAAGAAAGATTATTGCAATCCACAAATATCACTTTAACTCCTAATACTCAAAGAGTAATTGACAAAGTCCATTTAGAAAAGTGGGGTGAGCAAGAACCAAGCAAGCTTTTGTGGGTGTATACCAATGATGAAAGGTTGTTGGTAGAGATCATGGTTCAAAGAGAACGCACAAACAATATAGTGCAAAGAATATTTGGTGAGGTGTATGAACATGAAACAAAATCATTAATCAAACTATTGTGCACAGAGGCATTCACACAGAAGGAAATTGATGAAATGTTGCAACCACAGAATCAAATAGCTGTGGACATTGAATGTATCACCTCAAAAATGGTAATAAGACTGGAAACGGCGCAGAATTTGATGAAGAATGGATTAACAAACATATTTTGGGAGAACATTAAGAAAGCTAAAAACAACTATCTGGCTACATTTGGGATGGCAACAACCACAGAGATGCAAGGCACATATAAAGGCATAGAAGAAAAGACTATGACAATGCTTTTGAAATGTACGCCACCACCAACAATCTTCATACCAATGTTGTTACCAACATGGAGATTAAAAGACAAAAAGGCAGCTAAGGCAATGTGGCATGAAGAAAACACTTACATTAACAACCAACAAGCAGCAGAGCAGATTGTGAATGATGAGTGAAATAGAAAATCTAAAAAAACCTTATTAAAAAATGATAACAAAGAAAGAATTTTTATAGAAGGACAAGTAACACCATATGATCTGTACTGTGAAGGAGAACTGATACACAAGCAAATACAAAAAGTCCAGAGCAAAATTGAGAAATGATCCACACAAACAGTAATATTATTCTCAGAAATAAATGACATCATGTGGGGAGAATTATGGAGCTCGCAATATTGGTATTATGATGTAATGCATTGTGTAGAAATTATTACTATGGTGAGACTGTAAAAAAATGAACCTGAAAACATCAGTGAAGAAGAAGTTATGGAAAATATAAGTGCTTTCTATGACAAAGTGTTGATATCAAAATCACTAAGATCAACATACAAATTCTTTTACCCAAACACAACAATTCATCCTGATCTAGCACATACTAGCAGAATTGATGTGATCATGACATTAATGATAGCTATTAAAGGACTGAAACTATACCAAAAACATTATGAAATATTCAATGAGAAGCTTAATGAGTTGAGAAGTATGTGTATGATATCAAAGTTTCTGAAGAACCCTTCATTTCTCAGATGCAAAAAGATGCTAACAACTGAAAAAGATGTAGTATTAAAAATCACTAAAGAAGAGCTATATGAGAAAACTAGTTGGGAGATGAAAGAAATGAATGATATTATTAAGAAGGCAGCTGAAATGGTACATGGAGAGCAAGTAGTCATCCTTAATTAGCTATGCTGGAGGGGGAGTGTGACATAATCCATCAAACTATCATGTGTGGTCAAGATGAGAGAAAGAATGGATGAAACAAAGACTAAAAATATTATAATGATTATAATAATTAATATGTAAGCACATGATAGGATTGATTATTTGATTTTGTAAAATGTTTTGTGCAGTTATACTTAATTATGCTCAACAGTATTTGACAAAACAATAGATGGCCAAACAGCATACTCTAATTAACACTGATGTTGCGTAACTATTAGCAGAACTATAAACCAAGGGAAAACTGTAAACAAGAATTGATTAAACAGGTATTAGTTGAGTATTTGCTTATTTACTATGAAGTGCTATAAATATGTTTGAAATGATATACTTGCTGATGAACAAATTTAGTTTGGATTTACTTTTCTCTTGTCAGGTTATTTTATATTCTGATGGAAAGCTAAATGTTCAAGCACTGGGGTAATTGTATGGTGGTTCCCACATCAAATTAAACGTATGCTGGAGCAGCCTCACGATCAGCTATTCCACAGTGGTGAGGGCGACAGCTGTAATTACCTTTCAGTGCTTTTAGGTTATGAATAGGTATAGGGGTTTTTCACTGTTATAGCTTTCCTATTCTTTGTTGCTTGCCAGTTATTATGATTACAATTATTATGTTCTACATGATTACTTCCCTATCGATGAATCTCAGTCAGTTATGGTGTTATCTTACAATCAGTGATTTAGTATTGACTTTTTTTAGATCATGTTTTTATATTACATTCATTATCAATTTAATAGTAGAATTAAGTTGCTCATTGTTTCCTATCATAGACCTTTGACCGACTTATGCATTTGCTTTCTTGCCAGCAGCATTGATTGTTTACATGTACAAAGGGCTATTATGTACATCCAGGTTGCCATAATCGATCCTCTTTACAATTTCATAATAACAAAAACAATCAATACACTAAATTCTTAAGTAGTTAAAAATCCCCTCACACTGAGTTCACTATTCACACACTAATTCCAGTGACGATTTCCACTACAAAGATGAAGCTTGATTTATAGATGCAGCTGATTGGGGTGTATCTGGAACAGCATGGCAAACCTTTGGGTGTTGATCCTGTCTTCCATTCTCCACTTGTCACCTAAATGAGTTGTAGTGAGTTACGCAGTTAGAGAGGCTAACATGTATTAAGTTAAGTTAATAAAACAAACACTCATTGTGAAGGAGAGAATTAGGAGAGTGTTGAACCTACTTATCATGTTAACTAAGAAAAGCAATAAGTTACTATGAATTCAATATGAAAGTGGATTGGCATGATTCTACAATACCTTATTGAGGAATGGTGTTGGTTCTTTCTATAGTGAATTTTGCGAACTACCAATGTTCATTTGTTTTGTTGGAATTCAGGTCACTCTTGGCAATGGTAAATCTTTGCAACCTTCAGTCACTACTATGTGTTACCCAGTGCTGCTTGAGCTGCTAGATGTGCCCCTTGATTCTACATGGTGACCCTGATGTGATACAGAACTGTTCTTGGTGTTTTCTTACTGTATGTGGTTTTGTTCTTTCCATTAAGTGTGAGTCAGCTGGGGTGGATTTCCCCTGACCACGATTTATTTCACCACCAATCAATGCACAACTTTACCTCATACGTAATTCTACACTTTCAATTCTGTGATCTGAAGCTGTTACTGAGCCTCAATTGTTCTTACCATTCTTGGTGCCACATTGGAATTGTCTCGTTATTCTAGTAATTGGAAGGATTGCTGTACCTATAACTCACTGCTGTCTGTCAGTTGCTTTTGGTTTCTCCTATACAGAACTGCTGAGTTAAACTATGGGGCCACTAAATCCGAGATGCTAGCACTCATCAAGAGCTTGAAGAAATTTTGCTTCTTCATCCTAGGTTGGCAGTTTACTGTATGCACCAATAACTCCACACTAGCATGGCTTAAGAAGTTTTCTGGGGACAAATCAAACATTGTTGCCTTGTGGATCAAGTACCTTAATGACTTCACCTTTATGATCACCCACTGCCTGGGGAGACTCCATCTTAATGCGGATTACTTCACCACCCTTCCCAGCTAAGAGTGAGATCTTAGGAAGCCAGCTGGTGAGAAGACTCCATTTAGGTTTATCCCTACCTGTGATTACAAGCTCCTTCCTGAAATCAATGCTGATCAAAATGGGAAAGCAATCCTCCCCATCCTTGTGAAGGAGGAAATCTATGAGAAAGAAATAGCTATCCATCAGCAGCATGATAAGGTCCTGTCAGAAATCATTGCAAAAGTAAATAATCCAAATTATGCTTAAAGCCATTGTAGAATACTTGTGTTGTGGTAGAAGCACATGCAACACTCAGCAAGCATTCCATGTTTAGATATATTAAAACACAACTGATGAAACTACTAGTTATTATGTAATTCTATCTAATGAGAAAACAAGAGCATGTTAATTCCATAGGTAATAAGTATTCAGAGAATAAGTTAATTCCAAACTTCTTCTTACAGAATCAGGCCTCTGGCCAAAGTGATGAACCATTTCCAACACCTAATTTCTCAGCTCATTTTAGACTAGAGAAAATGCAATAATTATAGCTACATGAAAACTATGCTTCCTAAATGTACTCATCCTTATACCTAATGCCTACTATCACCTAGACTAGAGGAGTCAAACCAGAGGGCCATTTAGAGCCTCTGGTTATCCTACTGTTCACCCAGAGTGATACCTTAAGCATTGATCATAGTGATCAGATACATAGATAAAATAAATATAATAACTAGTAATAAGGGGGCAATTTATGAAAAACTATATTATCCTGAAAATGCTAAAAGGTAATGTTAATTAAATCTATGGCTAGGGAAATTTCTAATAGTAAAAAATAAAAGCAACTGAAAGCTAGGGTAGCTAAACTTAAATTAACAGAAATCGCACATTTGAGTATTTACAAATAATAGAAAACAGTCACTCACTTATTATCAAATGGTGAGTAATAGCAGTCAAAATATTTAAAATATACTGCGATGTCTGATATTCAAATTACGCAAACAAAATGGATTCCTCATATGAGCAACCAATCAGAATACAAAGAATATTAAATCACTAATTGTACATTGCCTATTGTCACAATATTACTAAATCAACACATATTATCAATTTACAAATTAGGGATGCAAATATACTACACTATGCTGTGAAGAGGTACTTCCAGCATTATAATCAGAAAGTCACCAAAGCTGGGCTCCTGTATGCCCATAGTCAAAACAGCTGGCTGGTGATTCCCGAGTATTTCAGGAGAGATCTCATCTGGAAGATCTATGAGAGAGGTCATCTGGGAATTGTCCAGACCGAGAGAACTTTTAATGCTCACTACATCACCCTCAGAATAAGAGCTGCCCTCCAAGACGTAATTGATAAATGCAAAGCATGCCTGCTTCAGGGAGCCAGACACTTCCCAGAGCAAAGAGCTGAGCTCCACAGTCAGGTCGCCAAATGCACCAATGAAGTAGTCCATATGGACTTAGAGAAATTATCGAGAGATGAAGAAGGCTTTCAGTATCTTCTGCTCTTGATTGACCACTTCACTAAGTATGCAAGGCTTGTCCAGCTCTATAGTATTACACCTGAAGTTGTCTGAGAGAAAATCGTGAAGGAGTGGATCTTTAAGTTCAGACCTATGGAGAGGTTAGTCTCTGATTGCAGTCCTCAATTTGAAAACAACCTGATTGCCACCCTCATGTGAGAGTTAGAGATTGTACATGACTTCACTACTGCGTGCCACTCAAATGGTGTCATTGAACGCTTAAATCACACCATCATTAAGCTAATAAGGGTCGCTCTGGCTTGGGCCGCCAGTCGGCATTGGAAGCAAGTAATAGAGGCAGTAGAATTTTTCTATAATACAGCCGTCCACTCTACTACTAAAGTCAGCCCCCTTAAGGCTATGTTTGGCCTTGAGGCGAGCACGCCACTATCTATAATGTGCCCAGATTACAATGAACCTACTCTAGAGAATTTTGAGAACCAGATGCTACAAGAATTTTAGGAAGTGCATCTTACCATATGCCAAAATACCAACCAGTCGGTTATCCACCAAAGAAGAAACTTTAACAAAAAGTTGTATGGTGAACTGCAAAAACAAGGAGATTCTGTTTTCGCATACTTCCCTTGTCAGATTACTGACGCCAATCAGGAATGGAAACTTGCCACCAAATGGCAAGGACCTTTTGTGATTGCAAAAGTATTAGATCACCACCAGTACTTACTAAATAACAGTAAAGTCACCCACTTTCAGTCACTTAGGCGAACTATTAAGGATATAAATAATGCAGTCATTGACAATAATAACGAGTTTTCACTCTTCAATGATGGCGTAAATGAAATTGAGTATTATGACAACCTCACTGAGTGTGAGGAAGATGACCTCACGCAGGTCAAGTATGACAGTAACCTTGGTAATAATAGCAGTGCTATAGCTACTCGTATTTTGCCTGAGAAAAGTTAGAAATCAGAGATATTTAGATCATTTAAATACCCAGGATTGGGAACTTAACCTTATATCTTTGTTTAGCAACCATGAAATGATCACAGAACAACCCATCAACCAGATGCCAAGTCTGAAGACAGATGAACCCATGAGATGAAACCAGCCAAGCAGCTACACCAAGTCAAACAGACGAGAGCACCTCATGTAAGCGAGAGCACCCAGCAGAGGACAACTCCAGTAGTAGCAGCCGCCACTATGAGAGGAGACAACTCTCCCCTCGGGAGCGTGATTCCCGCGACTACGCACAGAGACAACTCTCTGTGTGGGGATCCGAGGAGACTAGAGTGCCTTTTGCTCATGTTAGTAATGTAACCCGGTACCAAGTTGACTCGTCCCATGATTCTACCAGTGTCAGATCCAGAAAGGCTGAGGAAATAAAAGACGTCAAATGTTGGTGACGAGATTTTGCACCTGTATTTTATCGCTTTGCAAAAGGCTGTCCATTTGGTCCAAGACAACTTATCTGAGGAAACTAAGAATAAGCTTCAATGGACCTTCAACACCAAGGAACTTACCTGCTCAGTCAACGTCATTCCTTTCATTATCAACGCAGAATGCAGGCCAAAGATTAATACCATCATCTGTTATGACTCAAAGATACAGGGTGGTGTAATATCCTCTACCAGGCATTATCACTGTTTATCTACTATTACTTTTTAACGTTGGCTGTGTTATTGCGGGTAAGGATTTACTTATTGTTACTGCTTGACTAGTTTTTTCTGTTAACTTATGTAACCTAGAATTAACTGCTCACTTTTTAGGTGATGAAGCCATGTGGTAACCTCCATAACGATCTTCTAGTGGGCATCTGCCCGAAGCGGATCTCCACATCCAGTTTCACCATTCCATCCCATGCTTGAGTGCCACTTCTCAGCTCAATCAAGATAGCTTATGTGTACCCTACATTAGCTCAGTGCTTACTCAAGACATGACACAACTCGACTTTAACTCTATTGTGTGAAAGTGTTATATCTATTTGCAACCTGAACTGTTACTAGTTGTTCATTAAATATTGCATGTAGCCATTACCGAAATATATTGGCTTATTTAAATAAATTCTATTCAAGCAACTTCCTAACCTACATTTATAATTTACTACATGTACGGTCACTTTATCGGTCAGATTATGGGTCATTAATTTGGATCTAAAATAATATTAAGATAATTCCTAGGGTTTGGTTATCCAATCATTTGTTGACAGTTAGTTATCTAATACATGTAGAAACGAAATGCTAGTCGGCTAATCGAGAGAAAACCCCTACACCTAACATAAGTGCACTTTCATGATCTGGCACAGAGACCCTAGAATCGTTCCCTGTGATGTATCCAGACCGCTACTAAACACTGCTTGATTAACTCGACATTGTATTAAATATTCAAACCGTTAATGCAAAACAAAATAAGAATTCTAAATAAAATTCTTTATCAAATTTCTTACAGGGTTTTAATCTATTTATAGTATTCCAAAAGAAGTACCTGTCGATTCAAATTTAAACTTTCTGCCAAGATGGCAGCTAAAAATAATGTAAGCGTCATTTAGTCAAAAGTATTTTTATCGACAGACACAAATATCTCTTTTTTGACACATGTTGTTTCTTAGTTGCATTTTACAAATAAATCTGAAATAATAGCAATTGATTTAATTACAATATTTTTAATCAACTTCTTTTCGATCTTAATCTCTTCTGCGACGTTTGCAGCTTATTTCTGATTTCATTTGGATGATGCTACAGTGGTATGCCACGGCCATACTGGCAGAGTACAGTTCATACGATGTTCAACGAAGATTTCAACTTGTCCCACCTATGCCAGCTCCTGAACAGTAAGGAAAAAATCAAAAAGTTTGAGTGCCTTCCTCACGTGTGACCCGCAGATCCAACTACCTTTGGACAAAGCAGCCCAAGAGAAGTTTGCCAAACAGTGCCCTCACAAGATCGCCATTGGACCTGCCACTTGGAAAGTAAAGAACTGGTTGTTGTGTGGTGTCAATCTCAATGCCACTGGGGTTACTATTACTCTGGGTAAGGTTTTTTCACACTGCCTTTTATACTTCTATTTGTCATTAGTTATTATCTTGTTGTAAGTAATGGTTTTTCCCTCCTGATTCAGAATCTTCCTGTTCAATGCTATGCATCGCAGTTAGGTGTGTTGACTATGACGATGCTTACTAATGAATAGACACAATTTGACTTACACTCCTTTGTAATGTGTTTTGTTGTGTTTTCATTTAACACATAGATTAGCATGAGTCTTTCACAACCTGACTTGGCACTAGCTGCTTTGTTAATGATTAACTAACATTTTGCCATTACCAAAAAAACTATTGGCATTCAAATTACTAAATAAATAATTAGCAGCTTCCTAACCTACATGTAAGATAATTAATATAACAAATGGTCTCAGTATTGGTCGCATTATAGTAAAAAATTTGGATCTAGAAAAAGAATAATAAATAACTTATGCTTGGCTAACTAGCTGTTTATTGAGTTTATTATCAAATACATGTTCAAATACAATCGATAGCCAGCTAAACAGGTAATCAAAAACTCCTAGTCGTACACCTAAATTAACTGCATTTCATGGTCAGGGGCAAAGATCCTAGAATTTATACTCTAATCAAATTAGTACCTGTCGATTTGAATTTTTGAATTAACTAGACACTTCTGCCCAGTTGGCTAAAAATAACGAGAAGTGAGTTCACCCTCAATGTTTTGCAAAATCAGTTTATCAACAAGCACTTGCTTTCACAATTTTGCATTTTAATTTATAAATCTTAATGAGCACAATTCATCATTTAAGTTGCTTAGTTATTTTAAATCATCTCCTTTCTTCTTTCTTCCTTTGATCTTAGCTCTAGCAGCTTACTTGATGGATTATGCTATATTAAGAGTTCAAAATTTAATACTTTAGTACTTAAATGGTAGCCATTCTATAATAAAATATACGTTATTGTGACTGGATCTGACTTGGCTTACCAAAATTGTCTAATGTGTGATGTAGAAATGATCATGAAACTGTACGCCCTACCACTACCAACCTGGTGTGGTTCAGCATGCAAATTTTTGCTAAGCTATGTTGTTACTGTACAGGTGATCGATTGATATTCTTGTGGATTTCAATAAAACGTGTTTCAACTTATTCACATGCCTTTCATTCATCACATGTGTAGGATTTATCCTGTAGGATGTGTGGCATATATGATTCTCCTTTGAAGATAGATGGCATTGAAAGATGTAAATAGATTTTTAATTAAAAGATGACACAGGGTTGATATTCTTATATATCCCTACTCAAGATATTACATTGCATTTAACTTTGAGGTTCTACTAAGCAGTTAAATCACTCATTCTTCACCATCTCTCATCTAAATTATGCAAGCACCAATGTAAACATTATTGGCCTAAGATGAATGACAAATCGTAGTCAGATATGTTCATAGAAGGAATCTTCTTCACTTCTTTTTTAATTTATCAGGCTCCTCTTGGTATCTTTTTCCACATTATGGAGTCATTGTTGCACTTTTCTCAGTGAACCTTGGAAAAAATTGTCCGTAATAATTAATATATTCTACAATCCTTTGAAGATTTTTTGGGTCTTTAATCAGTGAGTTTATCAATTACATCTCTGTCTTGGCATTCTGCTTCCACGATTTTCATTTACACTTGTTGGATTTTACAGTTGCTACAATTGATTTTCAATCCTGCCTCTGGTAACATTGTCAACATAATTTGTCATCCATCTTGCTCTAATTAATATTTAATCAATAGCTATAAATGTCTATGCATACGTCTGTATGACGAAAGTTCTTAATTTGTGGATGTTTACTTTCTAGGAAAGTGCATCATGTTACAACTAGACGATTTTTTCTATCAATTTAGATTATTCTCTCTATTGGTATCAGATATATATATATATATATATATATATATATATATATATATATATAATTATATATTTGCTATATTGTGTCTGCACAAAGTCATGACAGATAATAAATAAAATGTTCAAAATTTTCAACTAAGCTGTTCGTTTTCGAGTTTTGCTGCAATGTATTTCAAAGGCAAACGATAAATTTTTATTCTTTCGCTTTTAACTTTTTACATGTCAGTTAGCAACTGACTTAAGAAGTGATTAGGATTATTTTTAATTTTTATACATTTGTGTCTTATTCTATTTTTAATTACATCACTAATCTAATTATTAGTACACTCGTATTCAATATTTTGGTGGCTCTTGATGATTTATAATTCAAATTTTCTATCTTTACTTCGCGAAAAACAATTGCTGCATATCTTAGTTTGCTAACGATTTATGAGTTATAGAAAAGTATCAAGTCTTTTTCTTTGAAACCTTTTCTTTTTTATTAAGATAACATTACTAGTGCCTTTTTTAATCTACTTTGATTTTCTGAATTAAGGTTTTATGATGAATTGAAATATACACGCAAAAGTTTGATTCCTTCCGTACGTTTAATCTCCATGTTTTCAATTTTCAGCTGTTCTCTTGTCAATAAAGTTTTTGATGTATTTATTACCATTTCCTTTGTTTTAGCTTCATTAATAGATTATCCATTTTGTATTGCTATTTTGCATATGTTGTCAAGTTCATCTTGGGCTTTATATATATATATATATATATATATATATATATATATAGCCATTTAATTGTTATTAAAGTTACTATTAAAGTTACTATTGCCATTTCGATATTTCTAGAATTCCCAACTAAGTTTTTAAATTTAGTTAATTTCTGTGACACAGGTACAACTACAATGGAACTCACATAATGTAAAATCATCAAAAAATAATATGAACATTGCGTCTCTTGTTATAACCTGACTCATAGATTTCCTTGGAAACAAAATTTGAATGATGGGGCTAGTAATTTTTCATTTGAATTTTCTACCTCAAACAGAAACATAATAAATATGGAAATATGCCATTAAGTAATTTTGTGTGAGTTTTTATTAATCTCAGTTGTGTTTTGAGCTACTATTTAAGCAATCACCAAGGATTACTAGAAAACTCTTGTTGTCTAAAATCTAGTCTGTTTTCTCCCTCACTCATTTTTTAAAATTTATTTTCTCTGGAATTACAATTTAAAATCTTCAAATTTGATTATTGAAAAGTTTCAAAACTGGGGGTGATTTCCTCAAAAGCTTTTTGCTATTATAGCTTATAATTTTGTGTGATGTGTTTAATTTAATAACTTCTTTCCTGTTATCTTTCTTTTAGCTAGCCAAGAATCATACAATAACACATTCCCAAAATATTCCATTCAACTATAATGATTTTTTTAGTTCATGATGATTTTGGTACTTTTTAACTCAGTACAGCCTATTTGAAGCTGCTAAAAATGACTCTTTTATGAAAATGATGTAATAAAGTGCTACAAAAATCTATCTTAGGTGATTTGAGATATTTCAATGATTCAAAGTTGAGATATTGCAAAATAAATAAATGATATCAAAGCAAGAAACTACACTAAAATTCATATAAACTTAAGCCCTTTAAGTAAGTCGTTTATTTATATTTTTGTATATTTACATTTGTTTATATTTGTTAGTTTGTAGCTCTTATTAACTTAGGCAATACATATGACTTAACTCTAAATTGAGGACAGGCATTAAGATAAGTAGCACTAAGAAAATTTTTAAATGTAACCGCATATTTTATAAATACTTTGTTGGTCAGAACTTTTGAACCCCGTGAATCTTAAGAAATGAATACTTTGAGAGTTGAATGATCTTAATTGATTGTTAAACTTCCATGAAAAAATTAAGTTGGATTATTGTAGGTTCAATATTTAAACTACAATTAAAGAAATAATGTTAAGCATTGACTAAATTGAAAGGTGATACAAATACAACACAAGACCTGATATATTATAATTAGTGAAAATAGAATTATCAACATAATACTAAAAATTCAAAAATTCTTAAAATCTTGTAAATTTACTAAGAATGGCATAAACCTCTTTTGAAAGTTTGCGCAAAATGTGAAAGCAAATATATTATATTGTAGTAACGCTGAAGTGCAGAACTTCTCCTCATGCAGACACCATTGATCAGATGTTGAATTTAGAAATATTAACAAAATTGAATTATCACAAAATACGCTAAGAATATTTAACAAATCATGCTGTATAATTGCATTAAGAATTTTCTAAAAAATGTCAAGAGTTTAGAAAATTTCCATTTTAAGTATTGCAAACGTATAACTTTGTGACAATACTTAATTCTATCTATCTCAGAAAGTATATTTATATTCATAAAAGATAAATTATATAGACAATTTGTAATGAATGAGATGCTTATATATAAAATACTGCTTGTAAAATGATTTAGCAAATAAAATAAATTAAAAGAAATATATAAAAATAGAATTGTTGTGAATGGGGGAAATAATTAAAGCTGAAACATTTTTAAGAGATATTTTCCCATTAAAACAAAATCAATAGAGTCCACTTTAAAATTTAATGAGCTCAATTTAATAATAATTAACTTTAATTAAATATAAATATACCATACGCAAAGTTTGTATGAAGGAGAAAGAATTTTATTAATTTAAAGTAAATAATTATAATTATACAACTTTTCAACTTCTATGAGGTTGGTATGCAATGTGTCTGCACAAAGAGATGTTTTTCAAAAATTTGATTAAATAACCTTATCGTTAAATCGTCTATGACTTTTATATAAGAAAAACGTATTTTCCCGTATCCTTGAGCAAAACTGCTCCAAATAAATTACAAAATTTGCAAATCGATTGGGCAGCAGGCTGTTAAATTTTTTTTATTAAAGTTAGCTTGGTTAAAGCATTTGAAAAGTTGTACTATTTTTCAATACAAATTCCAATGCTAATTGAGGATATTTAGAAAATTATAATTTCTCTCAATTCTCAAAGTTCAGGTTCGAGAGCCCATGACTTCAACGACTAACAGTAATTGCTTCTCTTTGTGAAGATAGACCTAAAAGTCTTTTGAGGCGAACCATGCACAAATCAAAGGTAGCAGCGCATTAGTGAGTAGATTTAAATGTACTTTAAAAAGTTAAGCAAAATATCGAATGTATTCTGAAAAAATCTCTAAAATAATCTATTAATTACTTCACTAATTACACAAGTTGAGTGCATGAAAAGTTTAAATTCAAGCAACTAATATTTTTTGCCTAATTAATTTGGGAGACTATCAAGTAGAGTCTTCAGCAAAAAACATAGTGCTGGAGAATATGTTGGGGTTAACATCCTCTGTTAGCAACTGGATTTCAAAGATACAAGATAATAATATTTTGATTGAACACTCAAAACTAGTAAATATTGTATATTTTCCAAGTTTTAGAGTGTTTTTCATGGTTTTGTTTTACATAGCAATATAAATTGAATAAATCTCGATGTGGAAATTAAAATTATTATATACTATATGAAAAAAATAATGGTACATTGTATGAATAAATGATTCCATTATGCTCAAAGCCTTTAACCGATCCTATTTGCTGGCAGTGATTGGTCAATAGCTGCATGATTTGATTGTTATTTACATATTTTATATTTGCGAGTATCTCTGCAAATTTGCATTCTATACTAGAGCATTAGCATTAAGGCAAGCCATCCTGGAGTAAAATCATAAAATTATTATAATTTTCAAAATGTAACTAACTTTATGCCATTTAAAATTAATACTTACTAATAAATACATATAATTTCCAAATGCCTCAAACAGAAAAATTTCAAAACTAACCTGAGTGTAATACATTTTATCAAAATAATGCACATATAGATGACTATTTTAGCATAATACACAATGCCTGCTTATAAGTTCAAACTGATTAATGAAGAGTCACGACAAATAAATTGTATGCTTGCTAATGTTGTGCATTAACAAAATACACACCAAAAATTTTCAAAAAGATTATTTCTAAGAATGTTCATTCACTCAATATTTGATAATACCTGCCTAAAATCAAATCCATAAGAATGGGCATTCCTTAATATCTTATAATATCTGAATGATACTCAAGAGTTTTTTATGTTTCAATTGCGTATTACTTTAATGGTAAAAAATCTTTAAATTTGACAAACCATTACCATATGTCTACGATTTGGGCAATTTTGCAGAAATCTGATGCTTAACAAAATGTGAGGCTAAAAAGTTTTGACGTAAAAATTTTATTTTTAAGACAATATTGATTTAAAAATTCATAACGGGCAGAAAACTCACCTGGGAATATTATTTTCTACTGTATATCTAAAGAATAGAGACACTGAACGTAAAAAAAGAGTTACCTGTTGGTCAAAAATGCGCTCCTGCTAAAAAAAATACTGGGTATCACATTTTGTAATAGCTTCTGTTCCAATAGAAAATTTGAATAGAATTATGCAATTTTACTGATTTTATAGTTTTTTTAAAATTGAGGCAATTGTAATAAAAACTTAAATCAACTGGGCGAAAAACATAATAATGCAGAAGCATAACAACCAGATAAATGTGCTAAAATCTTGGATTGCATTAAAATCATTGAATGATAACTTGATATTCCTACTAGAAAAGACAATATGAAACAAAATATCGCATTGTTGTTAATCCTCATCTCTTAAAATTTTGAGAAAAATAAGTAGGAGGACAACATCCTCTCGTTTCACCGCAGCTGTACCCTGCTTTAAACGCCTTGATTATATAAGAGGGTTGCGTCTCTCCCGCTTTCACCAAACAAGGCTGCTAAAAGCTGCAACCTAAAATTCTAAAAGAAAGAGTTATCATTGATTTATCTGCCTCATTAGACGCACTTATCTTGGCCACCAGTAAAATGCTTGCTCTCTGTTTTTCCACTGCGTTTCTGACTGTTCGCGACAAACTATACGGTCAGGTACTCAAAACCGTTACCACTTGCACAAAATACACATGGCTGCACCTCCTTCATAATATTGTATAACGTCCTCTGTAGGCACAAGGATCCGTACAGCAATGTGCCCTTCAGTATAATTGTTTCTGCACAGCGTATCAAACTCAGGTGCCGCATTTCACGATGAGTGGTTAGCGCAATGAGGCTAAAACTTGTGAGACCATTACAAATATCTGCAATACTTTCTAAACATTAAGTTGGTGTATTCTTAATTGTTATATACATAGAATGAAAATTATATACATTTACTAATTCTGCAAAACTACATCAGTAACTATTTCTAATAACACATCGTAATCCAAGACTCTCCAAATGAAATGGAAAATTGAAATTGCAATGCATTCAGTGAATTCCTTACAGAAAAATTAATGCCCAAAGATGCCACAATCCAATAATAAAACCATTTCTCACAATGTTAAATGATTATGGTTTTCACGTGACGGCGCATAAAGCACACTAAGGGTGCCTTTATTTAGTGCAGGGCTGGTACAAAATATGACCTATTATCAAAATGAGAAAGTAATGATTACAAAGTCAATGGCATTATAGTCTTAGTTTCACCACGTTTCATTTAATGAAATTATAGATATTAACCGGAGACACAAACATGCTATAAACACATTTACTGATTTCTTACACTGAGATCAACCCATACATAGACACAAACAAAGTTACTATTATTACATATTATATATCTAGTTTGTAGTTTAATTCGATCGTTTAACAAATATATTGCCTTAACTCTTAATTAATTATATATATTTGCAGTAATTTTGTTTCATCTACACTTGCATGTACTCTAATGTAGCTTACAAAGTATAACTATATATAAAAATCTTAACTTTTATTTGATAACATAAATATATATATCATTGTACATAGTTATATCCCAACAGTTTAAGAAACCGGTGATATGTCTAAAAATGCGAGTTCTGAATTTCAAAGCCAATTTTTACACATTATATCATGTTAACATAGTTAATTAGAATTACTATAAAAAATATTGACATTCGTTTCTTGCCACTGCATAATAATAAAATAATATTAACAATTGTAGAAATTAATATATTGTATTGAAATATATAATATAATATATTATATTATATTAAAAAAATATGCATGTAGCAATATATAATTCTATCCTAATGCTTAATTATCAAACTTTACAATTATATATATTGTGACAACTTATCAAATTTAAAATATTAATATATTTTGTTTGACGAAAATTATATTGATCACTGAATTTTACATGTAGCAAGTTGAATTAAGCATATTTACTATTTACTATATTTACTAATAATGTATTTATTTCTTGCTACACCACTTTCAATATGTAATTTGGTAGTTGGAGTTGGCAAATTACAGCTAGAAGACCTTTTCTATTACTTATAGTGAGCATATTTGCAGTATATAGCTTAATATTCAAATGAGATCAGCAATAGTTGAATTTCTATCATGAGAGATTTCATTATTTCTTAAAATCCAGAATTTTTAAAATTTGCCCCCCCATAAACACTAATGCCAATACTTTTGCAAACCGCAAAGAATTTTTTGGAGGAAGACTTAAGTGTATTTCTAATGGCTTTTCGCCACCATATTTACCTGCTGTGTCTCCCCATATTTTTATGTTTACTGGAAGTTGTGAAGCAATAATGTCTACGAAGGAAACCCTCGCAATATTGAAGAGCTTAAGACGGAAATAAAAAATTAAATGTCATTTATTGACGATTTAGGAATACCTCAAGTTTTTAACTATAAAGTAAAAAGAGTTGAGTATATAGTGTGCAGAACAAAAGGACAACATTTTCAAGATATTTCCCATACTGCGTCATTGGATTGTTCAGTTAATTATGTTATAGTTTTGATATTATAAATATTACTTCATTTTCAATAAACTGGCTTTTTGCGAAGGACTTTTGTGTGAGCATGTATCCAAATTTTCAAATGTGTCTTTGAGTGCAGAGTAGATTTGTTTCTTAACTATTAAATTTCAATTATTGAATTTCATGCGAACTATATAAAATTAGCTCCATTCTTTGCTTGAAAAATTGTCTTTCAACTAGTGTTATGTTTATGTAATGATTTAGAAAAGGTTATTATGTATATGAAAGCATCTCTAATTTTTGAAATTTTGAATGCGTTTCAGCAGTCATTTTCGCCTTAATTCAANATGTCATTTATTGACGATTTAGGAATACCTCAAGTTTTTAACTATAAAGTAAAAAGAGTTGAGTATATAGTGTGCAGAACAAAAGGACAACATTTTCAAGATATTTCCCATACTGCGTCATTGGATTGTTCAGTTAATTATGTTATAGTTTTGATATTATAAATATTACTTCATTTTCAATAAACTGGCTTTTTGCGAAGGACTTTTGTGTGAGCATGTATCCAAATTTTCAAATGTGTCTTTGAGTGCAGAGTAGATTTGTTTCTTAACTATTAAATTTCAATTATTGAATTTCATGCGAACTATATAAAATTAGCTCCATTCTTTGCTTGAAAAATTGTCTTTCAACTAGTGTTATGTTTATGTAATGATTTAGAAAAGGTTATTATGTATATGAAAGCATCTCTAATTTTTGAAATTTTGAATGCGTTTCAGCAGTCATTTTCGCCTTAATTCAATCTAGAAACAAACTATCAAAACATGTTATGGAAAATCATTTAGAACTTCATCAATTACTGGAAAAGGATTTCTGCTTTTTTCAAATGGCTAATTAAATACGTTAATCAACTTTACAAAAAATTAAACTGCTTAAAATGCTAATAAATATTTTAATGTCTACTGTATTTTGATTATGTTTCTAAATAGAATAATTTATGTTAAGCTATATTTTTATTGCTATAGGCAAATTCGGATTGTAAATTTTGCTTATTTAATGCATCAAATTCCTATAAGTTGTAGAGTAAAACTATGTGAAAAAATCTACAACATAAAATCTAGCTACACATAATATAATAACTTAATCGTATATTACTAATTAAGTTACATATCTAGGTTTCTTTTAATTTTCCCGATAGTGTTTATGGTAATATTTGCAAAGGAGAACGATTATATGGAGGAATACAAAAATATCCTAAGTGCTTTGAAGAATGATTACGAGAAAGCAATAATTCCAAAACCAAGCTATGAGGAACCCTTGAATGTAACCGTCTTTTTTTTTCTCACTACACTTAGTGACATTTCAGTTTCGAAGCAGGAGATGAAGGTGGCATACCACATATGTCTAAACTGGACTGACTATCGCCTAACGTGGGGAAACTCTAACATTACAGAGGTATAATTCAATGTTATGGTTTTGAAGTAATGGCTATATTACATGAAATTTCAATGACATTTTGGAGTATGCAGTTCAAACATATGTATATGCGATTTAGCAAAGAACGGTTTTATTATAACAAATTTCTGAAAATGAATATCGTATGTTTTTTAATCTACTTTTTACTTTAGATGAACATTTCTATGCCATTGTGTAAAAAGATTAATAGAATTTGTTCCGCTGGAGAATCTTGTGACTACATGTAGGTTCAGACGAGAACGTTTTGATGTATATCATTTGATATACGTCAAAAAGATACTCGTCTGAATGCACTTTATTCAAATTGATGCACAAACAGCTTGCATCTTTTTGAAGTAGTTCAAAAAGATTCTCGTCTGAACGCAAATTATTCATTTGAACGATCAGTAATTAACCACTTTGTTTGGGGACATATTTTCTCAAGTAGCCGTGAGTCTTAAAATACGAGGATTTTGAAGTTCAGTTGTTTTAACTTTAAAATGAACCCTGACGATATTGAATTCTAAATGTTCTATTTCTTAACAAAAAGCGGTTATTTTTTTCTATGTAGCAATATTGGATTTTTCACAAATCATGCTACTGAATTGTCAATATATTTTACATGCGTGTCGTACTAATTGAAATTACTTATGAAGCAAAATTCAGGCATGTTTTGAAATTTAATTATACTTTTCAATTTAGTAGTATGAAGAACCCGAGACCCCGTTCCACAAATGACCATTTGATCTTGGCGGGCATGGCTATGAAGTAATTGTATACTTTGACCGTCTGTGTATTTCTGACGTCATTGGAACATATTCTCTTTTGTTATAATATTTATTGGTCAAACACATTTGTTTCAGTCTATTGTATAAAATGTAACCAATTCTTTTATTCATATACGTTTTTGGAATTACATAATAAGTATTTTCAAACAAATAATTTTTTAATATTGAGGGTAATAAATACGTTTCACAGAAAACACGTCAATTGCAAAAATAAACACATTTGTTTGCAACCTATTGTTTAAAATGTAAGTAATTTTTTTTAGAGGTTGAGATTGTTGCTGTCTATTGTTCAAAATGTAACAATTTTTCTATTCATATTACATAACACACAGATGGTCAAAGTATACAATTACATCATAGCCATGCCCGCCAAGGTCAAATGGTCATTTGTGGAACGGGGTCTCGGGCTCTTCATACTACTCAATTGTATAATTAGGGAAGTGATCCAAATTCAATACGTTAACAACACCGGTAACAAATGGTGTTTTAGGTTAACATGACCGTAAACCAAATCGTTAACTTACACTCAAAATAAATTCGCTAAAGATGAAATTTACGTTAAAGGTGCGTTTTTTCCGCAAATGTTAATTCAAATAACTTTGACACATTTAGGTTCTGCACATTTCTTCAAATATGTCTATGCACTAAATTTATTAAGCGTATGCAGACATTTGAAGTAAGAATTGTTGTTTACGGTTGCATTTTCACTTGTTAACGTATTGAATTTGTATCACTTCCCTTACAAGGAAACTTTTAGGGCTCGGCGGAATAAAAATTTTGGGAGCCGGTTTGGTTTACCCAAAATACCGCGGTATCAGTATGACTATGAAAAATCAATAGTATATTTTGCATATATATATATATAATATATATATATATATATATATATATATATATATATATATATATATATATATATATATATTTATATATATATATAAGTTAGTTGTAGTATACCATGGCTATATCAATTAAATGATATTTTTGGATTCATATGTAAAATGAAATAGTAATTACAAGTATGAATGCGTTTTATTGAACGTTCGTTTCTGATAAAAATGGCATTTTAAGCCAGGCCAATGTACAATATCACCAGTATATGAAAACTTTTAAATACATAAATAGCTTATGCAATGGACCGTACCTTTCGACCTCGAGCATCAATTAAAAGGATTTAATTTTATAATTATGGTTTTTGCATTTCAAATAAATAAATCCACCTTAATCTGAATGAGCACATTTTGTAAATCTGATTTTTGAAAAAAAAATCTGTAAGTAGCTCGTCATTTTGTGAAAGTATTTACGACAACATTTTGTGGGCTAATCAGCCATATAAGTGTAATAATAATATTGATAATAATATTTATTTTGCACTTATAATCCTTGGATTGAATAATAGTGCATTTAACTGAAATTCACAAATTTACAAATTTAACAAATAAATTCAAATGGACATTACAGTGTTTTTGCAATTTTAAAAGAGGAGGATGAGGCTAACTACGTATTAGAGATACCGATAATCCTTTCTCTTCTCTTCTTATTCAATTTTATTTTGTATAATTTTTTTCTTATCTTTTGATGATTTCAGAGAATATGAAGCTGTCCTTAAATCTATTTCTTTTGTATACTAAATCCCATTCACGTTTTTTTCTTAGTTCATATTTTGTGTATGACGATTGCTCTGGGATTAACTTATTCAAAAGGTTTGTTTTTGCATTTGCTGCCATAATCTATTACATAACATTTGCCGTCGATCATATAATGAAAAGCAATTCGCAGCTATCATTGCTTCAGCATATTCATAATCTCTAAACACTATTTTAGAGCTCTTTTTTGAATTGCTTCTAATTGCTTTATTTGTTCTTGTGTAATGCTACTGTGCCATAATGGGTCGGCATATTCAATTGATAACTTTATAAGGGCTTTATATATGGTGATTATATATCTTTATCTGGAACATTGCTTCTCTTAAATTTACGAAGATAGTGTAGTTTTTTGCAGCCTTTTTCGTTATGTAATCTATGGGTAACTGTATTATTAATAGATTTTTCTTAAAAAAAAATCGTAATTTGCTAAGCTGCTATATCTTGAGCCTCCAACAGAAATTTTCCAATTTTTCATACAGCAAGCATTGACCCGCGTGCTTGCAGCATACTTTTAAATAATGTACCGATCAATACCACGTTATTGGTATTGTTATAATATAGCGGTATTGGTGTGGTATCGGTATACCGATAACTTTAAACAAATATTTTCGATTTTTTGGACAATCAATAATTTACTATTTGTTGTTGGCAATATTTATAACAAAATATAGAATTAAACATCCAATAAATTCATTTTTGACTTTACTGTTTTGAATGAGTAATTGAGGTGTTGATTATATAATCTTTTCAGTGATAGAGAACACAATTCCTAATAAATTTAATTGTTGAACATACAAGTGGCCGTGCATCAAAAAGACGCTCGCTGAATGCTCCCAAATTTCGATAGATGCATAAAAAAGCATGCATCAAAAAGATGCTCGTCTGAACGCACCTTTAAGTCTGCTTCAAAAACTGAGTTTCATACATAACGCTTTAACGTTTTAACGTTTTTCCAATTTTTATGAACATTGTTTATTTATATTTGCTTGCTTTTCCTACAAATTAAAATAAACGGATAAACCAAATAAGTTATAGTTCCTTAGTGGTCTGAAAATCATATTTTCAATTTGAAGGGAGTAAATCCATACTTAATTTTTTATTTAGATCTTTATAACCAGAAAAAGAATCAGCAATTTTATATATACATTGTATATGTATAGCTACTACATGCAAATTTGTTTTACTTAGAGCATATGGAGAAGTCAACATAACTGCTGCTATCAAATTAGGTTTAATCAATATATCTTTGAATATTTAAGTGAGATTAAGATAATTTATGTATCCTCGATGAATGTGAATTAAATAGGCAAAGACCTCATTCTATTACAATCAATTTGAAGTAATTTTAAATGTCTTCCTTTTCTAGTATTTAAATTAATATTAATGTTGGATTAGCATAATTGAGAATATTATCAATATCTTAACAATAAAGAATGGTTTTAAGAAATTTTGTGTAATTATTTGTTTTTGTTTAGATGAAATTTAATTTAGGTAGTCTTACTAGAAGATGATATTTGGACACCTGATATTAGTCTTAATGACGCTATAGAAATAAAGCATAATGAAAGAAAATCTGTGGAAATTTCAAGTGAAGGCAACGTTAACATGTGTGCTGAACAGTTTACAACTTCACTATGTAAAATTAATGTCAGAAAATTTCCATTTGATGCACAAGAATGCAATTTAATGTTTTATTCTAAATCTTATCCTTCAAAGGATTTAAAACTTAATGTCGATGAATATACATTTGCTGCAATATTCTATAAGGTATGTTATGTTGTTATTTTGACGCTAATTTCTAAATATACATATTCAACCAAGAACTTTTTCTAGAACCATTCCATTGGATGCTGCAATTTTGAATTACTGATTAGTAATAAATTAATAAACATCTTTTTAAATTGTAAAAAAAGTCATAACATTATTGAGAGAAATTTTGCTTAACTACCTCATATATTGCTAAGATAGTATTTTGTTTTGTACTGCTGCCATCAGGGGTTGCTGTAGTGAGCTGTGCTCAGCATTAGAGAATGATAAATGTTTTGACTATACCTATAGCTTAGGCTTAAAAACATATTGTCTAATAGTATAACCTAATCTCAGTAATTAAAAAATACTTTGAAGGATTAATTTCAATATTTTTAATAGCTATAAACATTTGAAATTTTTTGGATAATTCGCAATTGCAGTAATGAATTCAGTAGTAATATAAATATGTTTTGGAAAAAACACATCCTTAATGCAAATTGAAATATAATATGTACCGATATGACCACATTCATTTGACTTATGAAAAGTTATTAAACCATAGCGGTAATTGTTATGTTTTGCAAGCACAGGAGAAGTAGTAACAGGCTTAAATCAAGTATAAATTGTTGTTGATGTAGGCAATTCTGCTCTTCCTTAATATAGTTTTCTGAATGGAAATATTTATTGATGAATTTCAAACTCATTCACCTGACTGCTATCCCTAAAATTTAAATTACTTAAGTGCCAAATAAAATTGAATTTACTTCTGTTAAACGACAATTATGGACAAAAAGATTAATTCTATTTCTATTTTGGAAATCAAATACATGCAAGTTTTATCATTCTTAATTCTGGAATTAATACAATTAAATTTGTGTATATATATATATAAATTAACTTTTGAATATATATATATATAT